>OY720025.1:5661636-5741602 GCA_963082485.1 Eudonia mercurella
GTTGTTGTATTTGAAACTGTTGCTGCTGTTGCTGCTGTAGTAATTGTAACTGCGCTGCTGCCGCTTGTCCACCTGCTGCCGCAGCTTGCTGTGACCGGAACAATTGCTGCAACAAACAAAAAATACTTTGAAACTTTCAAACAATGTGTTTATATCTATCATGCATAATTACGAAAACACCTTTATTTTGGTAATAAACTTAAGTTTAAAGAAGTTTAAAGCCATTTTTCTAATATGTTTTCAATAGTGCGCGAAAACAGCTCGCAGGTGTCATGGCGTCGGCTCTGACGTCACGCTTATGTAAGCATGTCATTGCAATGCCATTGTGTCTATGCGTAGCGAAGAAAGAAAACCAAACGTTAAATTAATTCGTGTGATAAAAATGAATTCTAAAGTTTTTAAGTGGTGTACAGTAAGTACCTCAGTGTAAAAACACATAAATAAGAACACCCAACAAAGTGTTTGTACATTTGTTTGTTCCAAACAAGAAAATAATAAGAGTTAAGTGGTTAAAGCTCGTAAGGCGAAATTTTAGGTGTTTACTATGAGGAAAAATACCACTAGTACTAGTAGGTGCTTTATAGTTATAGAAATTTACTCCTTTTATCGGGTATTAACGTGGTATTAAAGTAACAACTGACAAGCTGTGATTAACATTTGATTAAAATTTTAAATAACTTTAAAAATAAACAATGACAAGTTTATTGTAAAAAATAACCTATGAAAGTTTACGTAAGCGTGACGTCACGAGGTGTTTCAATCAAAATGGCCGATTGCAGTATTTTAATGTTTTATTTTATTGAAAATCTTAATAATATCAATTTTTTAAATAAAACTAAACCAGTGTTTAAAATTTTTTTAATATGTATTTTCTCCTAAAATCATTAAATCATTGATTTTTTGATACTGTCGTCATGCCTATTATGATAAATTATTTTTAGCAGGTGATTGGTAGGTATTGTCTTTAGACAGTTACGAGAAATCAAATCAGTACACAGCGTGCCTAATGTGAGTTTCAATTGACATTCGATCACGTTAAAGAAATTGAAAATTAGTATGACATTGAAGTAGCGCCTTCTGGCGACATAATGTACGAGAAGAGTTAAAATTTTGCCATGCAAATTCACGGTTTCGTAAAAGTAATGGAATGAATACGGATAGTAAACAACTCCCACTAGGCACTCATATAGTACATGATATTATTATTAAAGAAAAAATTATAGGTATAATAACATTATTTGGTTAGGCTCGATTTTTCAATCCTCAGAGAAGTTTTATCCAAAGAATAAGATTGTCATCGTGACATATTTTCTAAAGAGAATCTGTCATTCATTATGTCAAATTATTCAATGAATAAACTTTAACTGACGATTGAGAAATCAGCCCTAACAGCCGAAATTAATAACCTATCCTCAGCAAGAGATAGACCTACTAGAAATTTGTTGCTTAGTTATTTCTGTTATTTATCGGAAAATAACAACGGTTGCTAGTTAACTAAACTAAGATAGGCCTATGTCTTACCAGAGATAGGTTATTAATTTCAGCTGTATGCTATTTAATAGCCAGTTTATCCGTATGCCGGTATAGAATGAATTAAGAAAATACTTTTTGTTCTATGTTTGTAAGTATTTTTTTTAAAACTAAGTACATTACATTAACTATTACCATTACATACTCTTTTTATTGCGACGAAAAAATCAACTTAAGTCGCGTAACTGCTGGGTGCAATTCGGAATTCGGAATCCCAGTCGCCGGGAGTGGGTCGAAGAACAATAAACCTAGACTTCAATGCTTTCATCGAGCTGGGTGGCTGATAGACGTATACGTGGCGTTGTTGCGTTGCGCTTCTACCGGCTAAGGACTCTTAGAAGAACCGAGGGGGCTAACTGAGTCTGAATTGGACCCACGGTTTTGCGGGCGGTAGCTCTCTTGTGCAGACCGGAGGTAACTAAAGATGTCAGTATCGCCCTTTGTGTGGCGGTGAGGCATCCATATTCCCTTGTGGAGATACATTATTATTTCCTGATGGAGAGGAATACGTAATTCTTTGTAGAGACGCATCAAATCAATTTGTGTGGAGGCGAGATAGAGCATAGTATAATCAAAATAAGTTGATTTCTTAGGTGCGGCGATAATAAACCTTTATAACGTAAGCAAACGACCTCAGTAAAAAACTTCAAGTTTTTTTCCACAATTAATTCAAATTTGAAGTTCTAAACCTTAATAATTTGCCTGACTGAATAATGTAAACCGTTTCGAAAAAAATATTAAATATTTGAGCTTACTAAAGTTAAATAGGTTATTATTGAAAATCTGTAGGTTTACTAAACAAATGATAGGAGAGGTAGCTAGGTAAGCTAGGTAACTTTAAATTTCAATCGGTAAAAACTTTTACGTTACGTCAAGACACATCAAATCAAATCACAGTAAAAAAAAATCGGCGCCCACGTGCTCTGCTCTAATGTAAGATTACTGGCAGCCGAATGACCGTGTATCGCCCGTCTGCTGTATGCAACTGCAGGTTCGGCGGACCAGTCAGTCGGGGGCTAAATGATCGGGCGCGGTGTTTTTGTTGAGAGAATAAAATATAAAAAATATCCATTGCCTGCACGTGGCCTCAATTTAGGGCAACGAATCTAGTAAGTATTACAAAAAAAAATATGCAGACGACTCAGTGACGTTATTTAGAGGTATAACTAAGTCAAGGGATTTCTAGTATTTTTGTTAAAACAAAAAGATCTTGAAATTTTAAGAACTCAAATTTAAATATAAAAATTTAAAAACTTAAAATCTAGATATGGTTTTGGAATTAGTATATGTTAACTTTTGCATTACATAACGAATTAGTAAAAATCGTTTTTTTTTGTCGTAAAACCCACCAGGAGTGTCGTTGGCAGACTATTTTTTTATTTATTTTATTAGTTTGTACACAAATAAACATTTACAATGGTTAACATTTTGGATCGCAATAGTACAGGTAAGCTTATCTCTAAAAAGAGATTTCTTCCAGCAGACCATGGTGACAGGATAGTATGGAAGTAGCTAGTTAGATAGACAAACTGCGCACAGAACTATTAAGAAAATATGATATTTATATAACATAAAGACAGCTACACATTAAACTATATAAACAGACTATGAGTTTTACACGATGACAGTACGTTTGCCTGCATAAGTATTTCTTCCAAGTAAATATAAGAGGAATCTTATATGGGTTTAATTAATAGGGAAAGTATCGTTTATTGTTTTCAGCCGGGATCGTCGGCGGTGCCCTGGGCGCTTCTCTCGCAGGCCGCTAATTAACGCAATCGTTTAAAAAGTTAATAACAAGCCCGCGCGCTGTCCGCCGCATCTGCTGCTACCGGCGATTTGCTGCATCGTTCGATTGTTTACAGTAAAAAATGTTGTTTTAGTAGTATATACGATTTTCGTATATTGGATTTCAATGGTACAATTTAATTGTAATTACAAGGGTTGTGTTTAATGTAAGTATTACTTTTTGATAAAAATAACCCTCAGAAAGGTGTACACTTTTTAACTTGAACCCCAGAAACGTTGAGTAGAGTGTTTCGATTTCTAACAAAAAAGCAAAATATATTATTATTGTGACATGGAGACTGGAGACTTCATAATCAGTATGATTGTGGTACCTACCTATTAAACCACGTTTTCATGGTAAACATTTGTTGAGCAACAGTAGATCAACAATGTTTATATCAACATTTCTTGTCCATACGCCAGTCAGCGTCAAAATGTTGCCGGAAGAAGTTCTTGTGTTTGTAACGTAGACTTTCAGAATAGAAAATAAGAAAAAAGTTGGTTGGTGCGAAACTATTCGCTGCAATAAGAAACATTTATGAGTAATCCTAGAATGTCGATAACAAATTTTGAACATATTTTGGACATAATGGATATACTTCGTAAATAGCCAAAAGAGAGACCAATATTTGTTAGCCAGTTTCACTTCATACGAGACTCCTTATTTATTACATTACGGTACCAAGTAACTGGAAATTTATACAGTTCTTTTTCATAAACGTTCATAGTATCATAACAATCCTGTAACTCCAGTATTTTATAATTGCTCCACACTACTGCAGTGTTTATAAAATTCCGTCCTCACACGTCAACAGTTGTTGTTAAGTTGCTGTTTAGCTCTCCGGGAGGATGCTCGTAAACATGCGGTGATCAACTCTGCAACACTCAGTATTGCAGCAACATGTTGACAGCAACTTGGCTTTTTAATGCGCAAAAAGGGCTGTAAAGGGCGGAAATAGGGGATGAAAGTTTGTATAGAAATTACGTCTTTTTGGAGCTAGAAGCTTGAAACTAATTTTTTAGGCTTTTGATTAGATATAAATAAATACGACATTCAAAGTTTGTAAAAAATTTTATCTTAAAGGGGGTAAAAAAAATAGGGGATGAAAATTTTTGTGTCGGCAAAAAAGCTTACAGCCCAGAAAATAAAAATATAGAAGAAATACAGAGAATTACGGAGTCATTACAAAATGTGAAACTGAAATTTCACATTTTGTAATGACTGTATGTATGTGTTTTAGTTGCAAAATAATTAGTCTAAAATATTAAAAAAGCTGCCGAAAGTCACGCAGGCACAGCTAGAATGATGAATATACATAATTATTACGGAAGGTTATTTTAAGCTGATACAAACAACAAACGTAAGACAACGTAAATAGCTGGAATACTTTAAATACTCGCAATCCCTATGCGTCCCTCCCTCGTCCAAGTATTTTGAATGAAGTGAATCAGTGTTATCGTATGGCGTGTGATGTCATTAGCAACGCGTGATCTCCATCTACCTGTTGGAATTAGTTGGCGTTGGTCCAGGGCGGAGTGTGCGGGTTCTGTAAACATCATGAAGCGAGCCACCGTAGCTGTTCGTGCCGCCGCGTCTATTGCTAACACCTGCGCGCCGACTCGACACTGATTCATCACAAACCGAATTACCTACGTGTTGGCTCTGCTTTGTTTATTCTTTCTTAACATACGAGTCTCCGCAAAATTTCAAAATATCTACAAATTTTCGTCGAGACACGAACGTGTATTGTGAAACACAATAGGTATAGGTAAGTTTATTTTACGTCATTTAGTACAAGAAATTACATTATGCGCTTCAGGTTTAAGTTCAATAAATATATATACTTAATTATTTAATTAAAATTGTACAGTAGGTACTATTCACTGCAAAGCTTAAAACAGATGCCGACCAACCATCATCGTAATTTTAATTACGACACTCGCAACACTCCCCGGGCCTATTTTATTTTTCATTAGCTAATTGACACGGAATGATTATCTAATGTCGTAACTTGGGCGTCGGATAAATCTGAGGTTTAGTGAGGGTAGTGGGGACGACGCGTTTGATCTCGGGAGTCGAGTCGCGCTCGCCTGGAAGTAAATTTAATTCATTGAGCTTGTGTAATTGTGCTATAATGTTGAGGTTGTGTGCAATCGCGGGTGCTGCACGTGCGCAAAACAGAGCAACTTGACCGCAGCAGAATTAAGTCACCCGTGTGGCTGAGCTGGAAGATGCGGCGAGGAAACGTCTCGCATTCAATTAGACGCTCAGTAATCCGGCAGCGGCGAGCTTCGATACCAATTACGAGGTTATTAGTGAGACGGAACGTGCGCCCCAACTCTGTTCGACCCGATCATTTACCTGATTGCTAATACATTTCACTTTGTTTCTCGGTTTAGCAATGCAATTGATTAAAACTTAATCGGTACATAATATTTAAATCTATTTAATACAATAAATTAAGAAAAGGTTGCATTTTTAAATTAAAAGTATTTTTTTTAATTTCTAAATTGTTTACTTTGTTTTTACACAGATTCAGTAACTTCAAATAATAGAATGTATTTAATTTTTCCTGAAAGGATAGAAAGAAAGATGGCTGCATTTAAAATACAGTATTAATCAAATTGTTAACCACAATAATAAATTGTTAATAAGTAATACTTATAAATTGGACATGTTAATGAATGGTAGACAGCAAACTACAGCAAACTGTAACTTGTGTTTCAAAGAGGAAAGAAGAGAGAAAAATAAAAACTTTAAGTAGTATTTAATAAACTAAAATTTTATTTTTCAAAAATAAAGATTTCAAACAAAACCACGAGATGCTGAATGCTTTTTTTATATAAGTATGTTATATGTTTGTATATATGTCTAGAACCATATTTTATATCATAAAAGTAATACCAGGACAGGCAATAGTGCAGGCAGTACAATCCATCAACGGTTACAGGGGCGTATAGATGCCGAGTCACGGAGCGGGTGAATAGAGGTCGGACACGGCTGTGGGCGGCGTGGCAACTAAAGACAACGTCGCCTCGTCGGTCGCCTTCACCAGATGGTGTATTTATTATTTACGTAGAAAGTGACGAGCGGACGAGCGAGCGCCACGATGCTCCCGCGAGGATCACAACACTCCACCCGACGTCGACAAACAAATTACGCGACAAAGCAATCAATTATAAGAACAGAATGTAGTCGTACCTCTTCAATCGAACGCTATGTCAACAAGAAGCTTTTAGTGACAACGCTGAGGTGCTACGTGTTTCTTGTAAATCCAATACCTCATTTTATGTCTTACAAAGTGTTGGTTGTTTGTCAAATAGCGTGGAGTTCAGCAAATTTGAAGAACATTTTAGATGATAAAGAATTAGATTGTCTATCGAGTACAAAAGGTAATTTGGGGAGAATCGGAATCGACGGGGTTGGGAGCCGCAACGAGATTACGGGGATATCCAAGGCTGTCGCGTGCTTAGTCGCCGCTCTTGGTTGGCGTATCTTGCTCTAACGAGTTTATCTGCCCCGCGGGCTGCTGTGTGACCCCGCCGATGCTCATCTCTTTCTCTATTAGCTGCCAAATGTAATCAATTTGTTATTCCGAAAAAGACTATTTCATTTTAAAATTTTCCACAAAAAATTGGAATATTGAACCGGAAAACTTAGTGACTCGATGTCACAGTTGGGGGAGCACGTTAGTTAGTGTTTTATTCAACTAGCTTTATGAAGCTAATAAAATAACAAACATTATTTTCTGTAAATGTATTGTAATACTGAAAAAGTTATACTTATTGTAATTAATAATTACGTGATGAAATGTTTGCGTTTAATATTATGTTTGTTGTGTTGTGTATATAAGTAATGTTTGTTATAATATTTAACTATCTTAATCTTTTCAGCAAAGCTAGGATTACGAAATATGGGTTATGCCGACAGATGAAGCTTATAAAAGACGCTAGTTTTTTGTCAACTTTGTTTTACTTTGTCAAAATAAATAAAAATAACGTTCGAAACACAAAAATAGTTTATATATGCTAATACAAATATCCAGGGTTCGAAATTATCAAAATAATAACTATCATAACGATGAATAGGATTATCGGATATTTATTAACTGTTTAAGTCATATTAGTTGTTGAATTTTTATGACAATTAGGGCTATAAATAACTATAAACTATATTTTGTGTTTTTGTGTTTCGAAAGTTATTTTTATTTATTTTGACGAGGTAGACCGCATTGATTACCTTTTTAGTAGATTTCTGGTACTTGCAAATTTGAAACAAATATTCACTACATCTAATTAAATTTGATTGAATACCAACGAGCACGAAAGTGAGTTTTCAGATTTTCAGCCGAAGGTGGCAAAGGGCGAAGGCGGGTCTGGCTGGGCGGAGCAAAGCCACGCCCATTGAACCCACGCCCTGCTATAATTTCGACTTAGTTTTTGTGTTACCATCGCTATCAATTATTAACAGTTTCATTGTAATAAAATTTTATTTCTTCGAACATAGTTTTTGCTAAGTTTCTTGCCAGACATTATGTTAAAATAAACGTTACGTGTGAGGTGTTCTTAAAATATTTTATTAAGTTAAACAGTCGTAAGACTGTACATGTAAATGTAAGAATATTCTAATGAAACCATAATCTTGTCAAAGAAATTATGAGCACTTTTCTTTACTTTCCATCAAATTTTTATCCCAGTATCATATTGGTTTCATTAAAATAAACAATTAATTTCAGTGATATTTTTAAAAGCAAATTTACTAACCTTTGGAAACAGCGTAGGTATACGCGATTCATTTAAAATTATTTGAACCTAATTAGAAAGAGAAGGTGACACCTATAGGTACTATTTAAAATAAAATATAATTAACATCATTGGTAAGAATAAGTTACAATTGTGTATGGATTGACCTAAAGCTACCTTCAATAAGAATTGTACAAACATGTATAGGGGGAATAATATGAATGTGTAGTATTTATTGGTCACATAGGTGATAGCGGACGGAGAGCGGGCGCGGCCGGACGATGCTTTTATCAAAATTAGCAGCCGCGCCCGCGCCTCGCCGCGCCTGTCGCACCCCTCTCGTAAAAACACCACATCACATCACCGACGACGCTTTCGATACCACACCTAGCTGTCGCACCCTAATGGCCAACCTTCCCTTTAAGTTCACTTCACCACAACTCAACATCGCACAAACATGCAACTGGGTCGCAAAATAAATATTAAACTATCCGTTGATTCACGAGAATAATAGAACAACATGTCCTTTTAAATCCGAAATGGCCATTTAGGGGATGAGCGGCGTAAAAGGAAAGATTTTAGGCGAAGACAAAGCATGTTTCTTTGAATAGTAAAAAGGCAATATATCATCACGAGACTAAAGGGATCACTTGTTCAACTCTGTTGTGCATGTACACATTTTAAATTGAGAGACCAACATCTGTATTTGACATTGTCTTGCTTATTTATTAGCTTATAGGCCCCGTAAAGTCGATTTATTGATTTCTATAAACGATGTTAATTAAGTACTTAGGTTGTTTTTTTTTTATAATTATAAACTGTAGATTTAACAAAAGCAAACATGTACTTAATCTACATTATCCATCACTGACTACTGATGACGTAGACTTGCACTGAAGGTATTTTGCAATAGTCTTCATCCCAGTTTCAGATTTGGAGCAAATCGACCATTTAGCCAGATGATCGGAATGGTAATGGTCCTAAATCGATGGGCGTAATGTGATTATGTCACAACTTGTTGGTCAAGCTACCGAAGCAAGGCAACCGACAACACGCAGTGTTTCCACCGCCCTTTGTATTCTGTATGCGCGCTTCTACACACCTCAATCAATAATGCTAGTATCTGGGATTTAAGCGAAGGAAGGGTACCTCATCGTATATTTTGAATTTTATTAATTTTGTTACATATATGCTGTGCATATATCCTCCTTTAGACTCCTAATTTTTTTTTTAATAATTGAATCCTAAAGTGCATTGTTACTATGGCGGCATATTAAGATATACCGGTGTTGAAATGCACGCCAGACAGACTTAGAACAAACCTTACTACCAACTACACACATACCTATAACCCCCACTGACAATCGAATTCTGCGACCTTTGGGTGAGAGACTGTTGGCTTAACCACTAGACCACATTGGCGATTATTATAATAATAATAAAAATTCTTTATTTCCTCTTCACAATAAGGATCTTAATCTAACACTATAGTTATGTTACACCAATTAACAAATTCTACCACAGCAATCCCAGTGCGAGAGAAGCCGGCGCCTGCGATGGGTTTAGAGAAACCGGTGTTACAGGTCACCACGCCAACCCTTACAGGAGAATTGCTGGAGTAATAACATTAATCTCAATACAAAGTGTAAAAGAGAAATAATTTCATCTTTACATATAGGACAGTCGTGTAATAGTTTATAGTACAAAAGTAGAAATAAGCTGTAGTATAGATCCCCGTGTGAGAGAGGCTGGTGCCTGAGATCGGTTTGTGACAACCGGTGTTACAGGTCACCAGGCCCAGCCCCGGAAAGAAACACATGCAAAAAATATATTAGTATTGTAGTAGTAAGTACAAAAGTAGTAGTAGTAGTAGTAGTAAATAAAACAAAAGAACAGTCAAGGTCCTTGTATATTACTATATACAAGGACCTTAGTTACCTAGGTAACTTAAAAAATGTGAAACTTAAAAAATAATACATTGTGAAGCCATTTGTCCACTTTGTGTGTAAGAAGTGTGAATGTGTATATATGCATATTGCATGTGTGTATGTGACAGAGAGGATGAGTAGAGTGTAAGACTGTGTTTAAATATATTTCTATTTAATCACCTTTGTATAGCAAGTAAGGATTCTGTTTCGTCATGGGATTGGGTTAGGAGCCAATTTGCCACCATTTTTTTAACCATTAATTTGTTCATGGGATAGATATTTATTTTGTTTATTTTATTATAGATTAATGGGCCTAAGAATGGAAAGAATCTGCGGATAAATGTTGTTTTAGGTTGCGAAGTACGCTTACACACCGTGTGCCATCGACGTCTTGCCAGGTATTCAGGATTGAATTGTAAGATTGAATGTTGCTTTGTTACAATGTTAAGCAGAAATAGCTGGCGCACTGTCAGGACCTCACAGTATTAGAATAAGAGGATCGTAGGGTAGAGAAACGGTTTAAACGTGCATATTTTCAGAATCGTTCTCTAAGCCACCTCTACCTTTATGAGTGTGGATTTTGGTGCACCACCCCAGACCGAAACGCAGTAAAAAAGAAGTGACTGGCATAAGGCGAGGTAAATTTGCTTAAGAGTGTGTGGTGGTACCACGTGTCTCAAAGTCTTGAAAATGTAGATTAATTTGCGTATTTTATTACTCAGGGAGTTGATTATGTGGTTTAAAACTAAAGTTGTTATCAATTATAACTCCGAGGTACTTAATCGATTTTACACGCTCCAATGATTTGCATTGACAGTTACAATTAAAAACGTTCCTTAACTTAAAAATAAATATATAAACGATACTTTCACCGACTTTATTCTTTTTTGTATACATGTAAAAAACAAGATGTGAAAGTGGTGCAAATGTGAATATATTACAGGGAAATGTGAACGAAGAAGTAATAACACGCACGCAAGAAACGGCGGCGGTTTATGCCTGCAGAGAAATAATTCTTCCAGAGCCAATAAATTCACCTTCATTCACTTTAATTTCAGGCAATTTCCAAAAATGAAAGGTCATGTTAGAAATAATTTCGTGTAGGTTCTCGGAGGTTGGAACTCGGATATGTATTCTGGTGCTTTTGTTAAATGAAGAAAAAAAAAATATGAACGAGGATTCTAGTGTGTCAGTATGTACTATCCCTACATGATGGTGTAGACAGAGGCGCAAGACGCGTGGGTAACGTAACGAGGTCGCGTAATGAAGTGGCACGTTAGGACCTGGGTCGCACCTCCGCTCCAATTTCTCGCTAACTGGACCCCTAACGAAATGGCCCTCGAGCGTTTACTGCTAGCTGTAAATATGTGAGAAATGGTTGGCCGGACTGCAAAATAATTGAAATTTGACAGAGAACAAACGAAAAAGTATTAAATCAAATTCTTTAGCATCCGGCGCTGAGATTGTAACTAAAGTATACAATTTTCCCGTGTCATTAAAATCTAAAGTCCATTTTCTGAAAATAAACGAAAGGAGAAGAAGCAAAGTCAATGTAATTATGTTGCTTGGCGTGGTACAGGGATAGCGAAATAGCTTTCTTAATTCTTATGATCATATTTTGTGTACTTGGTAGGAACGGCGGTTATTTGGTAGGTAGGTAATAATAACGGTAAAAAACATCTATATTGATTTTTTTTATAGGCGCAATATTTTATGTTTTCCATTACATGTCATACAATTTTGAAACGAAAACTGAAAATTATTTATTTAGTGTCACAGTAATACATGAAATAAAAATAACAATAAAATAGCATTAAAAAAAGCAAAGTAACACAAAAAAGATATTCTCAGCATTTGTCAGAACAACAAAGGGCCGACGCTGATCTTCCGTGGAAACCTAGAAACGAAGACACCAGAAAACAACAAACAAGAGAAACAAAATGTATCTTAACCCTTTATAAGGCAGTAGCATATATATTGCCACCATATTTTGAACTTTATACAATTGAGATAAGGTCGAAAACCAATAAAAAATTTGAACATGCTGTGCCAGTTAAAGGGTTATTGAAGTACTTAGCAACCCGTTACAGATAATCGTACCGTCTTGTGCGTCAAATGTTAATAGTATTTGATATTTAATGCTATTTTATTAGTGGACAAACAGTGCCTATGCAAAATTTACACACTCTTGCGATTTATTATAAAACTGTTATAGCTAGCATGAAGTGCGTCGACCTCTAACGGTATCATGATTTCAATTCTTTGAATTCATTTTCTTTGTGGCTGCACGATATGCGGAATCCGCTAAGGTTTATAAAGATTTCGTTTATATACCGTTGAATCATACAATATTGGATTTGGACCAAACACAATTATTGAATATTAAGAAAAAAAAACAGTTTAACATTTTAATAAAATACTATTAAAAGTATAATTTATCATGGTAATATTCAATTCTCGACAACAATTTACTTTAAATATAATCAATCGATAATATATTTTTTTATTCCTTGTCTAATAGTAACGTTAGTTAAATAATTTTCTTTCACACTGCGATGATAATTATGGTTTATAATTACTTTTATTTTACACTAGTCTGTAAATATGATTCACTGCATTTATAATTAATTGCTATGTATCAAATTTAATTCAGAGTGAAAGCGCCTCTACTAGTCTAAGGTAGGTACATAACATACAAATAAAACGCAAAAAAAATGGTTTTGCAAATGGAGGGGGTTTTGTGCCGCTACAGAGTGTGAAGACAGCAAGATGGTCGAGGTGAACGTACGCACTAAGTGTGCCACGCGCCGGAGAAATACTTCAGAGTGGATACCGTTAGTGGAACACGGTCAAGCCGGCAACAGCGGTACCGGTGACCGTGCTGCGGGCTGCGACATCGCCGCCTTTTTAACTTTTCTTTCATGGTCTTTACATTAGCGGATAAAATAAGATATTTACATTTTTACGGACAATTTTATTGTTTCACAAATGTGGATAAGAATAGACTTTTTATATTTATATAATTTAGAAATATACCACAAAACTACAACTTACTCTGCAATAAATGGTTCCATTCCATTGTATGAATCAATTTTTGATAATAAATAAGTAGGTTTGCACTACAAAGCGAAGTTATTTCATAAAGAAATGCTGCCCTGCGAAGGTAATGCAAGGGGTGGCGAGGTGCAGGCGGCGGCGGCGGCAACGACTCGTCTGAGCGTGGTAATCGGAGCGTTTCTAATACCCACGCTTTGACTCGGTTTCACCGCACGCTTCTTGCCTCCGTTCTTATTTATTCGTTTTGCGAAATCGTTTGAAATATGATAGCGTTTACTCGAGTATCGGGCGATTCTAAGTTCTCACGAAACTTCACACGAACTTCTTGCAGCTGGTTCTGTAATCTATTGAATTCCTGCGATTACGCCTCTAACGGGTTCGAGATCAGTATCAACTTACACAGGAAAATGTCTATGATAGTTCACACTACCTATACCCGTTCTTAACACAATAAAAAATAATTTCCCTGGCTTTTTACATTGTGCCCATGTTGGGTTGGGCATACACCTTTTAAAGTTTAAAAATTTGATAAATAATAAGCAATTATATTGGTAATTTAATGCACCATTCGCCAAGTGACATTGGAATTTCGCATGTCATATTTCCTTAATCTGAAACATCGCAGGACGTCAGATGAGCAAAATGCCATTTTCATATATCTCGATATGTCACTTCGCACTAAGTCACTTTTTTATTTTGAAGTTACAATAAAAATTATAATCAAACCAGCTGGCCCGGTGCAACTTATTCGTTGTTGAATCTTTAAAATATAAAATAATGTTTTTAAAGATTTTTGAAAAAAGTTTTATTATTTGGTACCTAGTGATTATGATTCTCAGCTGCAACGATTTTGATTTTCATTAGTATCAATATTATTTCAGTTTAATATTTATTTTTCAATAAATGAAAATGTATTATTTATTATACAATGTGATTAAATACTGAAATTATTACATTAATTATTATTTTTAATTCATAAATCGTACCACTGGCACTGCTGCAAGAAGTTACTGACTTAACAATCTTTTACTGTTATTAAAGTAGCAAAAAAAGTAAATTGCACATCATAGCTATATGACTTTTTGGAAGTATGGCATATCAGATCTGACATTTTCGACGCACACGCGCCCACAGCACAATGAGTAAAAATACTCCTAACAGAGTCCAAGCTTCCTTAGAGCGCGCTGCGACAGGTACCTGCACGGTTGTGTGCGTGACCTTTCATCGACGGGTTCACGTACGCGCCGCGAGAGGACAAACTGGTTTACACCGGCACAGCCAGCGGACAATCTCAGTGAGAGTCACACGCGTTGTTTCGTGTTGTGAACTGTCATCGCTCGTCAAATATTGTAATTTAATTTAATATTGTAATAATTTAATGGCTAATTACTGCACAGTGTGTATGAACAATGCTAGAAATATAAAAATATTGCCTATTTCGCGAACACTTCGATCATAAAGCAAACATTATAAATATTGGCACTGACATCTTAGAACGTGTATAATGACTGTACATTTGATCTGCCATTTGAATGTTTTACAATTCAGTATTTAACGAAAAACTTTGTCAGATTAGAATTAATCTAAATCTGAAAAATAAAAAAAACAATAAAAAAGAATAGGGTATTGAAAAACAAAAACAACAAAAAGAAAATATTCAGAGTAAGTAATTTATTTATAAATTTATGAAAAATAAAATAAAATATTTTGTTTTATTTATCTTAGCCTCAATGAGACAACCTCACCGAAGTAGGTATAAATTTTGCAAACTATAAGAAAGCTTGGACTCTGTTGGTATTTACTCATGTGCTCACAGTGCGCGCCCTGCTTCTGATTGGAGACATACTCACTCAGTGTGATGATTTAAATTTATTTGCTGATGGCCTGACCCATTTTTGTAATAAATTCTATGAAAGAAAGTATTTCTTTAATTTATGTTTCGTAAATTATTGTATTTTAGTATTACTTATTTGATTTTATTCGATGACATCTGACATTTTAAATTGCATTGATATGTTATTATTTGTAATCTCACTGGATATAATTTTCCTTTTGCCTTTATTAGAATTTATAACGCCGTATGATTTGCTTGTGTGTTGGGTATAATTCTGTAAACTTGCATGACAAATAAAAAAGAAAAAAATGTAAAAATGGATTTTGCAAACGTGTACTTTTGTCATGATTTCTTTTTTCGAATGTGGCAATGTGTGCCGAATCCGTAATGATTGTTAATGGCGACAAGGATTTGCGAAAAGGGTGTAAAAATAATATTATTAACAATTTGATTTAAATAAAAAACAAAAGAGCTTTACAGTAGTCGCATATGATGTATAACATTTGACATCACCTTTTGAAATCAATGTTACAATAGAATATAAAATAATTAGAAATAACAACTAAAGAAATAACAATTACGTATATTTTTTTATAAATCATAAAGAGAGTGCAGTAAATACTCATTAGAAGACATTTGACATATCAAAATGATGACACAATAAATAATAATATGTCTTGCTCATAAAACCGATTTTAAATTTACAAAATGGCACGCGCTTGCTTTTTACAAATCATAAAGAGAATGCAGTAAATACTCATTAGAAGACATTTGACATATCAAAATGATGACACAATATTTCACATATTTTAAATTTACAAAATGTGGCGCGCTTGCGCGCTTCCGACGTAACAGTGTGACTCCTGTCACACCGTTGCTGTTACTTTCTACGAAATCACTCCCACATTTTGTATATTATATAGAAGGCGAGCGGATCACACTGTTACGGCCTACTTCCGTCACATTTCTACACTGTTACGGCCTACTTCTGTCACATTTCTACGCTGTTACAGCCTACATCCGTCCCATTTCTCGAAATCACTCCCACAAATTGTATATATAGAAGGCGAGCGGAAAGATGTTACACATCAAAAATTATATCATCTAACTTTATTTTCGCATTTCGAAGTTTGTCCTTCGCGATTTTGATGCTCCTTTCCACACAACCTGCATGAAAGGTATGAAAACTTTTGGGTAACATTTATTTTGTAAACATAGTTTACGCAATGTCGGACGTACAACTGCATTATGATAATGTTAGACTCTCGGGGACAAATGAATATTTTTCAGGATAATTACGGTGGTTGTGGCAGGTAAGGCGCGAAGCATAGAGCGCGATGCGGCGCGGCACGACGGGCGCAACAATTTGCATCACAAATGCGGGTGGCGATGGCGGCCACGCCGCTCGTCCTTCGCAAGCGCGGCGCGGCGGTCGCCCACCACCCGCACACAATGTCACAATCAACACCGAGTGGATGCTTTTTGGTGACCATGTGATTGCCGATTGTGACGCACCATATAATCACCACAGAAGTCATTTTAATGCTATATTTTTTGAACTGTAGGCTATCATAAACAGTGTTTTAAATTCTTAGGTATGCAATATTTTTGCTCAGGGCAAACAACCATCCTCTTACTACAAAACAGTGTTTAAAGATAAACAATGGCTCTAAATACGTGTTTAAAATATTGCGTCTGTCTAAAAGTATTAGATAAAAAAGTGTCAGCATCTGTTTAAAGCAGTGTCTAACTTTAGCCATCGTTTTGTGGTAAAGCAGATAATGTTTTACAATAATTAAACAGCAGACAATTAGTCAAGACACAAATTATGTCAAAAAGATGATCTGCCATTGTAGAAAAAAAATATTGAAGTTTAATTTATGCTTATTTATGTAAATTAGTATGCGTTTATGTTATTATAATTAAGTACAAGCTATGCTTGCTTACTACTCGTAGAACTAGATCATTAATTGTGCTTAGGGTTATCTTTAATTTTCTAAGTAGCATAATAAAATAATACAAACATTTTGTTTTTTTTTATTAGAAGGAGGCAAACGAGCAGGCGGGTCACCTGATGGGAAGCAATCACCGCCGCCCATGGACCGCAAGACCAGAGGAATCGCAGAGGTATAATCCCGAATATGGCAGAGCCTTGTGCATCACCGGAAAATTGTGAACATGCCAAGCACCAACTGGCCGAGAGATTCAGGTTGTTCGTTACTGTAATAATTCCAAGATATGAGCGATTTTACACAGAATGTTTAGCGAAAACTACTCAATGAACTCTCGGGGCCGAAATAAAAATCATTAGATTTTACAAAAAAATTTTTTTTGTTCGGGAATTGGATTGTTTTTTTGTATTTTTCTTATCTCTATTACTTTATAATATTTTACACGAGCCCATAGTGTCGCTTATAAGAACTCTCTAAAGTAATGACAAATGTCAAACTAAAGGAAAAGGCAATTTTTTTACTTTTTAATAAGAAAATCAGTTATTTACTTGGAATGCATCTAGTATAGAGTCGCTCAGATCTCCAAAAGGCTAGTGTTTCGAGCTAACTTCATTTATTTCTAATCATTGCAATTATTGTTAGTCTAGACCTCTATTCATAAAAAAAAATCCGTACTTGCGCAAGAAATTTGCGCAAACAGAATGATCGAGGTATTTGATCTGTGCTTGTTTTCACAACTACATTTAATTTATCAAAAAACCATTTATTTTATTAGCCATGATTAGCGCACAGATACCCTAGCTGACAAAAAACCTGTCCTTGGTCTAGTGGCATCAACTACTAGAGATTAAAACGCGTCATGGCTGTTTTTAACCGACTTCAAAAAAAGGAGGAGGTTATCAATTCGGCTGTATTTTTTTTTGTTTTTTTTAAATGTTTGTTACCTCATAACTCCGTCATTTATACACCGATTTGGAAAATTCTTTTTTCATTTGCAAGGATATACTTCCAGATTGGTCCCATTTTTATCAAAATCCAGTTCTGATGATGGTATCCTTAAGGAATTGAGGGAACTCTTCAAATATTGTAGGCATACCTATAGCGATTTTGATGTTTTCAGCAATAAATCAAGCATTTGCATTCAGAAAGTATAATTTGGTGAAGTGTAACTGATGAATAACCGGAACTCCTCAATGATAAGTATTTCACGGGTGGCGATAACATATCTCGATTAAGATAGTTAAGCGACTACGACAAAGCAAAAGAAGGCAGGCACCGGATCTCAGTTCTGATGAAGGAATCCTTGAGGAATTGAGGGAATTCCTCAAATATTGTAGGCATATCTACCTATAGCGATTTTGGTATTTTCAGCCACTCCGGCTGTAAATCCTTCCGAACTAATATTGTGAATGCGAAAGCTGTTTGTTTGTCCATTTTCCACTGTTGCCTGGAAGATATCGCTTTAAGCGATAAGGCCGCCTTTGTATACAACAAATGTAAGACTTTTCGTGTATTTGATGTTTCCGTGTACAATAAAGAGTCTATCTATCTATCTACACTGATGGAATTTCCCGTCCCGCGCTGTAGGTATAATTAGCGGGCCACCTTACGTACGGCCGTGCGGACATATGGCACGCAAGGGTTTAACAATGTCACACCAGAACAATGTTTAATTTGTGATGTAGTTTCTCGTTTTCTTCGCTTGTCTCATTTAAACGGCGCTGTCTCATACGAGCAGCGCGTTTAGTAGATCTTCCCATATTCGCTTTTGATAAATAGATGAAAAAAAAACAAATCACTAAAAAGCGAGAAATAAACAAAAATTTTAACGAAAAAAAACCCGACTCCAAAAAATTAGACTGAAAAAATTGCAGTAAAAAGTAAAAAATGAAACAAACTAAACACGCATTTATTTTTTACTTTTTACTGCAATTTTTTCAGTCTAATTTTTTGGAGTCGGTTTTTTATAAGAGCCATTACACGGATTTTGCGTAGTGGCCATTTTACAGTGATCACGTTCACGACGCGTTGTGAATTGAGCGATTTCGATCTGTGAGCTTAGCAGATATATTAAAATTATAGTAATTTAATATTTTTAACAAATAACACGTCCGCTCAAAGCGACGCCCCGCTGCACGCTGCGCCGCCGTTTGAATTTTGCAGCCTTGTTCTAAAATGGTACTTTTTTAGAACGAGAAGGGTCTGCAAATAAAAGCGAGAAGTCGAGATGCGGTGAATTAATAACGAACTCCTCCCGCGACGCGTGATGACGGCCAACACGAGTAGCGCATTAGACGCCATAGCAAAATTTTACAAAAAAGTCTCTAATTATCCTCTGATATTTTCGCGTGTAGAAAGAATGCCTTAGGAAAAACATTAAACAAGAACACCGAATACAGCTTATAAGTTGAGTGAATAAAATTTATTCTTTTTAAACTTTCATTTTTAAACGTAAATAATTAAAAAAATACTTAAGTGAAGGAATTAGGAAAACATAAGGAAATATGGGAAAATAATGAATAAAGAGAAAACGAAAAATAATTAATTAAAAAAATATTTGGCCTTAAAATTAAGTTTCAATATTTTGTGTTCCTTCCCCTAGCCCTAAAAACTGCTCGAAGACGATTCTTCATTAACATAACCAGCTTCTGAATCGATTCTTGTGGGGAACCTTCCCACTCCTTTATCAAAGCCGATTTCAGCTCATTCACAATTGAAGGAGGCTTTCTGGATCGAACCCTTCTTTTCAGCTCATTCCACACGTGCTCAATGGAATTCAAGTCCGGGCAAAGCGCTCTGGCCAGTCCAATGTGGCGATACCGACTTCTTCGAGGTATTCAGTTGTGGTACGGGAAGTGTGGCACGAGAAGTGTGACAACGAGCGTTATCGTGCATAAGAAGGAAGTCATCACTGATATATCCCGTATAGGGAACGACATGTTCCAGCAGAATATCAGAAATTCAGACCGCTACGGTCTGAAGAACGCCTACTCGTCCTCCCCGCCAGCCACGAAAACAAGCTCCGTTTTACCGTCGAAAGAAATGCCAGTCCACATCATACAAGGACCGCCCCCATAAGCCACTGTAGACCCGACCTCTTCGGTCGCTGCCGTGCAAACACATTCTGCACTCGTCTGAGAACAGGACTCGCCTCCATTGCTCGACTTCCCAATCAAAATGGGTGCGAGCAAATTGAAGGCGTGCTTGTCGGTGACCTGCCGTCAGTTTCGGGCCTGTGGTAGGCCTTTGGATCCAAATTCGCTTACTCGAGACTTTGAAGAACTGCCCACTCGCTGACAGCAACACCACGAACATTTCTGAGGGGTGCCCTTCGGTTCGCCTAAAATTGTTTGTCCTAATATGGTTTGGCCAAACCGTTTTGGCCTAAACTTAAAACGTACAATTATTGTTTCGCCTAAAAATTGTTTTGCCACCATTATAGTTTGGCCCAAGAATTGAAAGGCCTAATTTTAGAATGTCTAATGTAAAATAGCCTAAACTATATTGGCATAACTTTATTTTGGCATAACGATTATTTCGCAAATTTTATAAAAGCTCTAATTTTAGCATATCTAAAATTAAATGTGCCAATAATGTATTGGAATAAAAGCATAGAATTTTATTGAGAAAATAAATTGACAGAAGCGAATCGCTGCAAACCCGACTCCACGTAGTCTTGTCTGCCCTACCCTAGAGTGCAATATAAGCCCGCAGCGCCGAAGCCGTGACGGAAACTATGCATGCTGCATGCCTACATGCATGCTGCATGCCTGCATGCATGCTGCATGCCTGCTTGCATGCTGCATGCCTGCTTGCACGCTTACATTCTGCATGCCTGCACGCATGCTGTGTTTCTGCTTGCATGCTGCATGTCTACATGCATGCTGCATGTCTGCATGCATGCTGCATGTTATGCTGCATGTCTGCATGCATGCTGCATGTTTGCTTGCTATGTTAAGATTAATAAATATTAATACATAAATGAAAAAAAAACACAATATCATGTATCAAGTTTTTTATTTTTACTACAAAAACAAAACTTTATTATTTATATTTACGTTTTGTACTTTATGATTTTTAATTTTGTGCGAATTAATATTTAGGAATTGTAAACTTTAGGGATTACGAATTGTTCTGCCAAATGACGCATTTGGTAAATGACAATGTGGCGATAAAAAGTTAGGCGAAGTGAAATTAGGGCAAACACGATTCTGAAGAGTGAAATTAGGCGGAAAAAATTTAGGCTTTTCGTTTGGGTGCCATTGCAAGTTAGGCGTACAAAAATTAGGCGATCCGATAGAGACCCATTTCTGAGCTCCTGCTGGACGTCGACACCAGTCAAATAATGATTTCGAAGAAAGGTTGAATCCCTCTCCGATGTGCATCGGCGCCGTCCAGATCTTGGTCTCGGGATAAAACCACCAGCCTCCCGAAAGCGTTTATAAAGTTTCGAAACACAGGATTGGCTTATGTGGAGCTGACGTGCGACTGCCGCTGGCTGAGCCCTTCTTGCAATAGGGCGACGATTTGTGCTGCTTCTGTAGGTGTAGTATCCATTTTCGTCCAAGGTCAAGAGTCAAAAGTAGCGGAGATGTGTACGGGTCAACGTGTGAAAGCCGACTGATAAACAAAATCGATAACACGTGCTTTTATAGGCGTCAATAGGCCGCAACTCGCGACGTATCAAACAATTGAAACATGTCTTTCCTTACTTCTTCACGTAATCATTCTTAAATACTGGCGTGTTTTGAATGAATTTGGTATTAATTTAAAGTTAACAGTTGAACCTTTAAAATGGTGCCATTTTTATTATTATTAACAAATTATTTATTACTCAAGATCGTGCGGAACCAAATTCAAGTGATTCCATATTTTTGCTCGTGAGTGTATTTATAATAATTTAAAAGGATTACATAAAAGTATAATTATACTGGTTTAAATTAAACCATTAACTTATTTCGCATGAAACAAAATACGATAAGTCAAGATTTAGAAGATGCAACCAGAAAAGGGTGCAAATGAGGGTCGACCGCTGAGTTTACAAATAGACTTCATTTGTTAAATTCAAGATGGAGGTTGAAATATCACGACTATCTGCGCTAAACGATGCAATCACAAACGGATTTAAGAGGATCTACCTTTTCCGCCGTAATTTTATATCTTTGCTTTTCAAGAAAGAACACTAGTAAATAAACAAGGAAAACTAGATTTTCTTATTTTTTTAAAGTCCAAGCCTGAAATGATGATAAATAAACGATATAATATGCTTTAATTGAATTATGAAATAGTTTCTGCAATAGCATGTAGAAAATGTTGGATATCATAAAAGATTTAACAAGGGCTTAAATTCTGGTAATACATTGTAATATAGCTGAATATTAGCTAAGAAGGGTAAGACTGGTCCAATATCGAAATAAATCTCCCGTGGAAATGACTCTGACGAAATTAACCGGGGTCGGTATACGGTGTAAAGCGTAGTTTCAACGAACGAGCGGTAAAGCGGCTCTTAATTAAATCAAGTGAGTGACACGCCTCGTCGTCGGTTACCTCAATCACACGACCCCAATAAAGCCTATATGTACCAAAAGAAACTCAACTCATCCAGTGAATGAGATGATTATAGGAAAGATAAACTAATCTTTACTATAGTCATCTTGTCATAAACATATTATACATATCTTTGTAATCCTATAAGATTTTTTAATCAAAATCATTAGGACAATACTTGATGCACGTGATGCATAACCAATACATTTTATCTAAAATGCAAATGCTGCGACTTGCATTATTTTAAGGTCAATAATCTTACGATGTGCACTGCACCCTGAAGCAAGCATTAGATCAAGCTTAGACAAACAGGAATCCTAACACGCGCCTAAATAGACCGCGTGCAAGACGCATAACCCCGAACCAAGCAAAGGCTGTTCGGTGCGTCTGAACACAGCTTTTGGGTTGCACGACGTACATGATGTTAGGGGCACGTAATTAGTTTTATTTATGCAAGCTCACGACACTCGGCTATGTAATATTTTGTATTTTAGCATCGTTGTTTACTACGACGTCAAATTAATCTTAACGGCTCATGACTATCACCAATAAATATGTAAGTAAACTGTTTGGTCGGACTCGCTGAAATTTGAGGTTAATTAAAGTCGTAAAACGTTCGGGATAACAATAAGATCGAAGTAGGCGCAACGAGCGCGGGCCGGAACAACTTGTGCAGTTGCTGCGCAGCGGTCGCACTCATTATTTCCATAACGAGCTCGCGACGACTACCGTCCGCTTTCGGTTCCCGACTCCCAGTCACGGCAATTAATTAACTAACTAAACGGTATCGTGTTTTACATTTTGATGTTTACGCAGCTCTCGAGCGATAATGTCGCAGCCCATCGGAATGACAGCGGCTACCGTGCTCATATTAATTAATAATTACATGACCCACCTTAATGAAAAATTTAAACAGTTCATTATTGAGCTCGTTACAGTTGGTAGAGACCTTTGCATATAAATTAGTTATTACTTTAGAAATAGGCATAATTTTTAAAGCGAATTAATTGTTGATTGTAAGCAAATGCAATGCGTATTTTGTATTAAAGCTTTAAGGATTACTCAATATTTAACAAGGTGAAGCCTAGAGGGGTTATTTCAGAAAAAAATACAATGTGTTATTTTCTTTTTTCTTTACTTATGAACAGGAGAATAGCTGAGAGGTCGAATTAAGCAGTCAATAAAATTTAATCAAATTCGAATTTTCTATTCCAGCGCTGCAGCGTGACTAAGACAACTTGATTAAGAAGTAAACACAAGATCTCCATTTCGTAGATTCATAACTATTTTCTTGAGCTTGAGTAACGTGACCAGTAATTAGACATAGAATAAACCTTTCTTTCACCCTCGACTCCGCCGGCCTGCCAAGACGAGCAAGAGCCAGTCGTCTTAAGAACATTACTTAACTAGGATAAAAAAGAGCATATTGTAAACTTTTGGCACTCCAAATATCTACTTTTCGCACTTTTTGGTTTGAAGAAAACCTGGCTTGAAACAAATCGTCTTAAATATATGTATTGGGATGTCGTTATATAAAAAAATGAAAGCACTAAAGCACCAGCAATGGGCTACGCAGAACTTTCTACTGTTATTTCCCTTAAATAATTGAAATGACTTGGGTAGTTTTAGTCGATATTGAAGAAAAAGAAAATTAAATAGGAATGTATTTTAACATAGAAAAACAGACAAAAAGTCACATATTTACTATTGAAGTCAGATGAAACCATCCTCATCATCATTATTATCGAAAGTTTAATAGCGTCTCGATCAATCTGTTTGTTTATAATCGCGATGGGATGGGAATGCACTGTATGTAATGTTAAAACTTATCATAATAATGAACTTATCGATGACCGTCTGTCTGTGAGCCGCTATGTCGCAACAGCTGGCAGTAGTTGTTACTTAAATTAGTTAACAATGACACATTTCGCTGGCAAACAAACCAAGAGGACTCTTAAATAGAGCGTAAGCTATTCTTGTACTGTTACCGTCACACCGGTGAGCGTGCGGGCTGTTGATTCACGCGCACCTCAAGGTGATGTCGACAAGAATGAGCGCAACACACGGGATAACGCCAGAACATGATTCGCTCGTTCTAAATTAACACAAAATAGGTTTTAGCTATAGTAGTTTCTAAAAATGTATGTTGGCTACCTGCTCCGCATCATCCTGTTAGGCAACGATAGTTATTTTTTTTTAAAATTCTTTCAAAAAACTTGAAAATTGAGAAGAAACAGACTTAAAACATAGTAAAGTCTTTCTTTCTTTTGTTACATGAAACCAATTGGCAAATAGTAGTTTATCTAAGAGTTAATTAACTGCATGTCACATGACAACATTTAACTTATCACGAATCCGTAAAGAAAAGCAACCAGTAATATCTATTTATAGTTTACGAACTTATTTTGGGTTTGTGTATGTATCTGGGGGCACGGCAGTGCAAGTCGAGCAAAAAAGCGGCACGGCCGTACCATCCTTTTCTCGAAACAGTTCAGGACATTTTCGACCCCCTATAAATTCGTTGTGGATAACTAGAAGCCTGAATTTTCAGTAACCAAGCAGGCATTGTATAAACACGGTATACTTAAAATTTCATTCAATTTGAACCAGTATTTTAAGAATTATAAATAGTCAAAGTTTATTATATTATATTGATATAGAATACCGTAAAATTTTAGATCTATTATACCTATCCGCTACATAAAAACAGAAATCTAATTTAATTACCATTTTAAGTCAAGACAGGGTCTCTGATACGTCGTGTAGGTAGTGCAAATTTCATTTAATTTAATTTGAACCATTAGTTTAAGAATAATAAATAGTCAGTTTCTTAATTTTGTCACTCACTCACTCATTTACGCACTCACTCACTGACTGACTGACCGATCATCAAAACTCTAGGGCACTTCTAGCAGACATAGATGCTTCAAATTTAGAATAGAATTAGCCCCTTACAAATAAACAAAGAATAAGGTCCGAATAGTTATTTCGTGTTTTGTTCCTATCATGACGTCATTTTAAATTAGAGTAAGAGAGAAAAAAAACACGGAATAACTATTCGGACCTTCTTCTTTGCTTATTTGTAAGGCCCTAACACCCGTTTGCGCTAAACTTATAAATCGCCTAAGTCTTTGCCTAACTACTACCCGGTCAAGTTAAGTCGGCACTAAACTTATGAATCGCCTAAGACTTGACTTAACTATTACCCGGTCAAGTTAACTCGGCACCTGGCTCGAAAACGTCGCTTACACTCAGGTGCCGACTTAACTTGACCGGGTAATAGTTAAGCCAAGACTTAGGCGATTCATAAGTTTAGTGCAAACGGGTGTAAGTGTTTAGTGTATAAATCAAGGGAAACTAAAATATTTTGCAATTTCGGTCCAGTTTTCTAGATACACTAACTACATAAATAACTTAGTAATCCCATTTAAATATATAGGATTACAAGGTTACATTTGCAGTGAATGAATCAGTGTACCTGTATGTATAAATAAGAAAAGTTCATAAGACAGAGAGTGGGCTTTAAGAAAATCCGTTGTTGGTATTAAAGAAGTAGAAGGTACCGGAAAGAAAAAAAAAGTAGGACTATCTACAAAAAGAAATGAGATGCCATCAAAAACATACTTGTAAAAAAAACCAAGTCTCGCAACTCACTAAACAATCTAATTTAATATAATACATGTATTACTTGTGAGCTACATACATTGTGTTTTCATGCGATGGCCAAGTCAATCTATTTATTTAAAACATAAAAGATTTTTAATATTGATATGGTCACTGTAATATGATGTTAGGTTAGCTAATTACGTAATAACTTAAGAGAGGCCCCTTCGTCGACCCAGACCCAGACTTAAAGGTCCCTAAGTAGGGACTGAATAAATTAACGGACTTACATGGATCTCACAACTTTTTACGGTAGAAGAACTGAGTTGCGAGACTTGTTTTTTTTTACAAGTATGTTTTTGATGGCTATTTATTGCATTTCAATAACTTGTTTCGATCACCAGTCATATTATCAAGGTAGCAAGAAAAAAACTGGTTCTGGCCATGGCCGTCACCGTAACACGGTCCTTTTTTACTGTTAAGACTATGAATACACGCATACCATCACCTTTTTAAATGTGGGGCTCAGCAAGATGCTCCGTTCCTGTCACATAACCATTGTACTTAAGAATATTGAGCTATGGTTAAAGCTATTCGCGCTGGCCCAATGCGGTTTGGTGGACTAAGTGGGAGTTAATGGCTCCGCACAACAGCAGCCGTGCCGACGACTTTACTTTCCCGAAGAAAGTCGAGATAATAATACATTAGGTTATATATCCTTGCATTACAATATGTACATAAATGTCATGCTGAACCAACTAGCTCTTCGTTATATTAATTAAGAAACTCTTTGATAAATCTTTATGACGCTGAGTTGACTATTAATTACCACAAAATTATTAGCATACTAATTATTTAGCTGTGTAGTGGAGTTTCTTATATGAAAGGACAATAAGTCTAAATAATATCCTTCCTATTAAGTATTCTGTGCTCATGTGCTAGTTAGTAGGTAGTAGATTTATGAATATACCTATTTGTAAATAACTTACCTATTGTAAAACAAATGTAAGTAAAAAGTAGTAAGTAAATAGCCTATAACTTTCCCACTGCTGAGCAAATGCATCCATCATTGAAATGAAGTCATCGCTACAGTTAATGGGTAATGGCTTAATTACCACGCTTGCCAAATGTGGGTTGGTGATCACAAACCCGGGTTATACATCGAAAAATCCGAAACCCACTTCGCCCGACCTGGGAATCGGGCCGAGCGCTTTGCTACTCGGTCATCGACACGTATATGCAACCTTTTGTAGGTATTCGAGTGTCGTGATAAGATTTATTTTTCTTTATACATTGACGCTCCACTCTAACATGCAAGCATCAAGAGTGGACATTTTAAAAGTTAGGAATGGATGTCTATGAAAGCTGGATTCCAGCCCACAGTGCAGCGCAGCGAGCGCTGCGGCGACTTTGGTGGCGGCGCGGCGGCCGGCGTACACGGTGAGCTCAAACGAACAGTTGGGATTGCCGTACACTTAATAATATGTTACATTAAGATCAAATAATAATAACACCTAATCTTTCTGTGGAATAATCCGAATAGTAAGGTACAGACAAATCACTTATAAAACGTTATGTTTAACCTGTCATTTACCGTGAATACAGACACAATAGAATTTTAATTGTTTATGGCACTGATCAGTGCTCGCGGCAGATGACAGGTTAAAGGTGACTGACCTTATAATTTTCTGACACGTAAAATACCAATCTCTTTTTTTTTTTTGAGATAATTTGCCGATTACTTTAGGCGGCATTTTTAGCGTGACCGGACTTTTTTTGGAGGCGGCGACAGACTTAAAGGGTTCCTTGAAAGACCGTCCGAGGTTTCCTAGAGGGAATGGCATCACGCACTGGTGCGTCTCCCCGTTTCTTACTGGATTCTCCGAGGGGTTCGGATCGGATAGAGATCTAAACTTAATTTCTCAAGATCTCGTAATTATTACGGATGGACGATAATAGCAGGTTGACATACCAATACAAATTGTGTGCAAAATTAAAACTGATAAAATTGATACCATTTACCACTATTTACTAACTACTTTAACACTTTGGTGAAATCGGTCTGCAGTTAGTAACCAGTTAACGGTGATTGTGAATTGTGTTGTTTTTTAAGAAGCGACAAGCGCGGGCGCGGGAGGAAGTTTGCGCACGAGTCATGCAAGCGCATTGACTTCCCTCGCGAGTTGCGTAATGACAGTCGCTTGCTAGGACATTGATCTCGCGCTTGAACTTGAGAACCTATTGCAATTCAAGTAACACTTATCTGTATGGTAAGACAAAGTACAGTCGATAATAAATGACCACTAATTTGAATACCTTATAAGTTAAGATTAATTAACCCCTTAAGTGTCCTATGAACGTACCGCGGTACATAAAAATTGAATGCCCCGCGTGTCGTGTGTACGCACCCCGGTTCATAAGACTTCGCTTAGATTGGTCGAAGTATTTTCACCGGTCCGAGTTGCCGTATACAAGTTTTGGTTGGCTGTGAATTTTCTATGGTTCGCATAGAATAAAATAGCATCGCTTGTGGGATTCGGACGGAACAAAATAATATCG
Organism: Eudonia mercurella; assembly: GCA_963082485.1. Lineage (NCBI taxonomy): Eukaryota > Metazoa > Arthropoda > Insecta > Lepidoptera > Crambidae > Eudonia > Eudonia mercurella. Next base: position 5,690,178 of record OY720025.1, read on the forward strand.
AAAAAAAAATAAACAAAAGTGTCTGTGATTTTTTCTGAGACGTCAGCCATATTGGTGAAAGTTGTGTTGTTGTGATTTGTTTTGGATTTGTTGTTAAAATGATATCTCGACGTAAAAGGTGAGTTTTCGTATGATGCTTATTTATATTTACTGGAAACTTAATACAGATTTTTTATAATGTAATAGTGGCGTGGTAAAGTGGCAATTTAGATAAAACAAAGAGCAAGAAAAATTATGATCATCTGATTTTAGCTAACATTGTGTGTTGTCATGTGCCGTAATTTTCTTCATATCTTACTACTGTTTTGATAAAAGTGGTTATAAACACATATCAATATGTAGATTATTTCATCAGCAACCTTTTTTGATTTACGGTTAGACATATCAATAGTTGTAAACAATGTTATCATGTAAATTATTTCAAGTAAGAGAAAAAAAATGAGCAAATTACGGCCGCCATATTTACGCACTAGTACAAACAGCAAAAAAGTTATAACTAAAATATTTATTATTTTTTGTTTGCATTTGAATAATTAAAAGTAAATTATTTTATTGAAGATTATGTGCCTGTAAAAGTTAGTCAATCAACCGAAGTATTTTTTTTATTATTGGTGATCTTTAGTTTATACATTTATAACATACTTTTATATTTTTAGAGTAGCTCGATTGCGATCCGTGTCAACGGAAGGATCACGGGCGGATTCCCCTCAATTTTTAAATGCGTCGCAAAGGCCGTCAGCAGCACGACGTGCGCTTCTGATGGGCTATGCGTTGGAGAAATCCAGCGACCCAATCGTGGCATCACCAGAACGCCAGTAAGTGTCTATTATGTTCTGTACACACATTTTATTTATTTTGTTTGGTGAATAACTTGTGTTAAATTTTATTTTGTAGAGCCTTCTATGTCCAGCAAACTCCAGGTGGTTCTGTTAGATGCACCGGGGCGACAGCGAGCATTGCCAGAACACCTGGAGGCAATGTTCGATTTGCTACAAATGAGCAGTCACAGGCTCTCTGGTAAGACGATTTCCTATTTACTACCGGCACAGTTGAGGATAATGATGATGATATTGTAATCTTTTTTTTTGTAAATGACGTTTCTTTTGCAAAACTGTGCAGTTTCTTGTGCTTATTCTTCTCCACAGCTAAAAGGCGTCCTAATTGGAAAATGTTTTCCCTACTTGTAAAACAATTTCGGGCGATCTAAAAGTGTTTATTATAAATATTCATTTAAATAGTTAATTTGTCTTTGTCTACTTTATCTAGTCTATGCAAAGGTTGCCTGGAAGAAATTGTATTTTAGTGATAAGATCACCGATTGTGTTTTTGTGCAATGGTAATAATATCTAAATAGTGTATAATAAAGTGTATTTTATACAATTTTATGTTTTGTCTTTTTTACCCCATTCATGAAAATCGCGAGGCTGTAATTTTCTTATTCAACTAATTTGGTAAACAAGCATATAACCCACTTGATATTTTTTATACCTTACTGGTATCACTTGGTTTTCACCTCACCTGATGTTAAGTGATGAAGTGCGCTTCTACCCTAGAAGCGCACTTCACCCGTGATACTCAACTACTGAAGCACTATCTTATATCTAGCTAGCAAAATTAATTAATTAATTAACTGACTTTGACTATGAAAAAATGCTACAATCATTGATGGTATGGCGTTATATTTAGATAAGATTGTGGTAGCTAGCCAGGCAGACAAGCAAGCCCAACCACCAACAAATAAAACCGAAAACACAAACATGTAGCCTGTGCTGGGAATCGAACTCAGAACCTCTGGGTCTGAGACCGGTGGTTTAACCACTAGACCACACGGGAGGCACAGATGAAAAACACTAAAGAACCACTTGTGTGTTGCCAACTCAATTGTTATGCCTCTGCAATAGATTTGATACTTCGAACCGAAACACGAGGATTTGTACTGGTCATGGTGTTCATAATAATAATAAATTTATTTATTTTCAGGCAACAAAGTTTTGACAAACAGGCACATAGATATATACCTTACAAACTAACATATATACCAATTTTAGTAAATAAAACTTATAGCTATGTTTGTATTCATATTATTTTATAATACAAACAATTCTCTTCATGTTCGATATATCACTAATGTAAGTATGTAGGTATGTATTTTATGATTAAGTACTTATTATATTTTAATATAATGTTTATGATAACTATATAAACAAAGCCAGAATAATATAAAAAAAAAATTAAATATTTCTGAATAATGTGATTGATTTGGCAACGGTACTTTTTATGTCACTAAATTCGCGGGCCGGCTACTAGTAATGGCGGCGGTTGTTTATTGTAGTTCCTAAGTGAAAAATCGTTTTGTGAGTGAAGTACAGTGTCAAAGTGTTTGTAATTTATGTGACCGGTGCGTAGTAGTGTAAGCTAAAAAGTCACTATGTCAGTTTTGTACTGTGTCGTACGTTTTTTGTTTTATCAAACAAGAAATTAGAGGTTAGATTGAAGATAAATTGATAACAAAAGAAAATCGTACCAGTGCCACCACCAGTAAGTCTTTATTGCCCATTCTAAGTAGTCAATAACGTACAAAAACTCATACAGAAAAGAAAGACACCTCATTCATGCCATAACCTCTTATAGTTATCACGCAATATGGTTTTTTCCATAGTCAAACAAAAAAAAGTGATTTATCGCAAAATGCCTGACACGTGAAGCCTTTTATTGTAAGGGGTGGCGGGCATGGGACGGGTTAATATACAGATCTTAAGAGATCTTTAAAAAAAGCACGATGTCAACAAAATATATTATCTATTTAATGAGTGCTAGCGCGTTTACAATCGTTTTTATTATTTAATCATCTATTAATAAAAATAAATAATAGAGATAAATAATTTACTTGAAATATAACAAAACTAAAATTCTCAATTCACTATAACTATTTAACAAGCATTTATAGATCAATAAAAAGAAAGAAAAGTTAATGTCTCAGATAAGTACCTATCTTTGTTATCGAATATTACATACAAGGTTTTGTTTTAACAGTATTAAGCCATGCAACTTTGTTAAGAAATAAATATGCATCTCTATAATTTAAAATTAAGCTTAGAAAGAATTATTCATTAGACACGAGTGAAATACACGTGAAAATAATTTTAGAACACATCAGTATACCAAACGCCATCCGGAAATTGTAGGAAATTGCAAGAGAAAATGAGTCCCGACGGTTTGAGAGATCCAACTGACGGCGAGCCGAAAGCCGTTTGGGCTACCGTAACATATAGATATTATATAACTGAAGGCAAACCGTGAATAAAAACATCACGCAATTGGAACATTCCGAGACAGACTTAAGCGAATGAGAATAATAATCAATTGAAACCTAATCAAACCGAAAGATGTCAAGTTCATCATTGAAAACAAAATTCAGAAACGTTTATTTTTACTTCCTAGGTACTTTATTTAACAACTATAAAAAAAATGATAATCATCATTATGCCTTATGATGACCATAGTTTAATAAATGCGCAAACGTTAACATAATTACGATGTGAACAGCAAAAATAAAGAGATCGACATCAATCACATAAACAGAGCCCCCGTTTCCTGGCGCGGCCGCGGTCTGGTCTAGCGAAACATTTCTTTGAATAATTAATGTACGGGCAGGTACGTATCGTGCCCCGTAACTGGACGTGATATACGCCGTCGTCGGCCGCATGCATAATTTCACTTATTTTATGTGGTTAATTGTCGAAAATGACCGCCAGTGAAATATATTACAACGATCCGACGCCGACACCAGGGTGGCGGCTAATGTATTCCGCGGCTCGTACGCTCCGCCCTCACCTTACCTTCGTCTTTGTGCTGTGTTGGTGCCGTATATAATACATTCGATACGACGCATGTTAATGTAAATCACCTAGCGTTGGTGCCAAACGTCTCAAATCTGACAAAGTTTGTTAATAGAATTTTCAGAAATTAAATCCGACTGCAAAGATTTAGTTACATGCTGTGAAGAAATTCTTGTGGAAAGCGCAACAGCAGGCAGAGTAACTGCAGTGTGCGCACAATCGCGGTAACTCGCGTCTACAATACCGCTGCATTACAATTTTTCAAAGCAGACATAGGCGACAGAGCATAACAAAAGAGCTAGGAAGTCGCAAATAAACGAGCGCTGCGGCAAGCGAGCCGGGTGCACGCACGCGGTCCCCTTCCTCGAGACCTAAATATCTAAGCACTAATACTCGTACTAGACCTCTTTTACAACGCCAGACTATTATAAAATACCGCTAACCATTCGTTATACTTTTGTCAGTCTTTTAAATGTGTACACTGAAGAATTCGTTGTTAGTCAAAAAGAGGATAGAAAGGACGCAGAAAGGATTTAATTTATGTAATGTAACTTTTATTCTATAAATGCGAAGTTTGTAGAACTTTGTAAAGAATATCCCTACATTTAGCGCTTTCCTGAGTGTACGATGAATGCAGGTAGATCGGGCGGCGAGATACGGTGGTAACGGGCGGCGGCGGCGCACATTGGAATGAAATCGCAAAAAAGGGACTTTTTAGATTTTTATGTGTATTTACTTACATATTTAAATTCCACGTATCAATACAACACTTTTGTATTATTTTTTAAATTTACCTAATACTATACCTTTACTTTACTTTTTATAGGTACCTCTTCTAAGTTTGTATAAAGATTTTTTATTTTCTTATTTCTTGGAATTAACTAAAACATTATGGAAACTTAAACATAAATAACAAATTAAAACAATATTCTACATCACCTATGGGACAGGTATGTACAGTTGGCAACAGTTTGAGTGTAACATTTCCGGTCAAGAAATAATGACTTTCGAAGTTATCGTTAAAGCCATTCTCGAAGATTCAATAGAAAAGCCACTAATGAGTATACTTATATATTGTAAATAATTTATATATTAGTTCTGACCCTCCAATGAATCGCCACAAACTACAACAAGAACACAGGGAACTTTCAGAGGCAGTTTAAAAGACACAATTGACGATAGCCATAATAGTGAACATTTTGAATTTGTAACAGTCGATGAATCAGAGTCTGAGGAAAATAACTAAGTAGGCCTAGTGGGGACACCACTAATAAAAAAACGCGCCTTGGTCTTTCAAAATAAAAAAAATTAAAAGACAATAATTACAGCGAAATCGAGAAATATCGAAAGACGAGTATGACTGTAAAAATAGGCAAATAATTGGTACTATACAAATCAAAAAGTTTTATTTGGAGATCTTTGATAATGAGATTTTAAGACATTTATGATTTTCTCCATACAAAAAAATCTTTTAAAATTCATAAACATGACACTTTAACATTTTTGATTTAGTGACTATTCACTTTAACATTTTTTGATTTAGTGAATAGTCACTAAATCAAAAATGTTAAAGTGTTAAAATATTTTGTATTTAGTAATGTTAGAATCAAAATACGGTATTGGTTTTAAAAAAAGTCTCGTCCATTTTCATAAAACAAAAGTCCACTACCGATCAATTTCAGCCCAATGTGCGGCGGCGGCGGCGGGCGGGCCGAGCCACGCATAAGGCAGACAAGTTGCAATAGCGGATAATATATCTACCGTGACCCATCTCTTCGGTTAGGTAGTCTACTAAAAACATCCACCGAGGTTCTTATATGAATAGCGCTCAAAGTAATCTGCAAATTGACATATGCTGCGGCCACTGCGATGTCCTAAAGTAAATATGCTAAATCCAACTAAATCAACCCAACAAATATAAGAATTACATTTTTTTTTAACAGGTTTTTTAATATCGTTGTCAAAACAGAGTAAATAATAAGTTGTTTTCTAAAGTTTACGCGAACACTACACCACAGATAAGATGGTTGGAATCTACCACCAGCCTGGGATCCCATCATACAAAATATTAAATCCCAGCACCAGGCACCAACACCATACTGCCAGACTAAAATATACTGTAAGCTCTTTCTTTCTGCGTAAAACGGAACGCACCTGATTAAATTTAAATGACGGTATACAAGCTACTAACTAATTATGAGACGACCAACACCTCAGTCTCCCTGTGACCACGGACCCTGCAAAGGGTTCGAAACGTCAGAATAAACATTAAAAAGTAATGTGTAAAATAAACGCGAGTAGATCCGTAAAAATTGTTTTATTTAAAGTAATAAGTTTTTATAAAATCATAAATATCCCACTCCGCCAAAACATGAGGGACTACTTATCCGTACCTTAGTAGGCTCTTCGTATTATATCACTATTTTAGACAATTTTCTTTAAGTCCCAGAACAAAATTGAGTAAGTGCTTAAATGGATTTGTAATATTCACTCGGGTAGCTGCGTGTCGTCGCATTTTTCAAACATGGCCCGACAATGTGTGTAGATTTCAGTGCTTAAGAGTTCTCGTTCACTCAGATCTTGATAGCACCATATCAATATTAGAAATATTTTGAAAATAAATAGTGACAACTGGCACAATTGGCAATTTTTTTGTCAAATAATGTCATAGCGATATAAACCAATAGTGGAGCCTAATATACTAAGTTTCACGATATAAAAACATGCATAGGAATTTGGGGTTCAATTACTAAATTCATACTGCGGAGAAAAAGTTTTAATTAATAAATGTTTTAAAGGTTTTTTAAGTAGTGCTAGTCGTAAAGTCGGTGTCACCTCCATGTTATTTAGTTATACGAGATTTAAAGAAACTTCTAAAACCGGATTTAACCTTGCAATGCATATGGCAGAAGTAAGCGGTATTAAAAAGAATATCAACATAATTGAAGGCGACGATAAATGCTACTGGATTCTTAATTAAATGACTTTAATAAACATTAAAAAAATAAAGCGCACTTAGACAATACTCACGATAAAGTTAAAAGCTATTAGATGTGTGTTCGTCCATTATAGTCACACAATTCACAACAAAGTGCGATTATCAGAAATTATGCCAATGAAATACAATAATTAGGATTTAGTAAAATTTTATAGGTTTGCCAGATATGATGAAAAATAAAGATTTTGTCGTATGTAATGTGCTCTTGGATCTAACTACGTAATTATCTGTACCGTCAACGTTACACACCAAGGATTGATCATAATGTACATTTTGTAGGTTTTAATAGTTACTTTTTGTTTGTAACAATTAGCAAAAGGATAATTAATTCCCAGTGGACATTGCCGGTCGAGGTCTAAGTTGGATCATGGTTTATATCACTAAAGTTCTTTTCAATTTAAATACATTTTTAAATTGTGTTAAAGGTATTTTACTATAATTATTATGTAACATTGATGCATCTGTATTTGTAAATAAAAGGTTGATTCTTAATTGAATATTTTTATCACTGAAACGACACTTTGTCATACCATACAGTTTGTCACGCGGCGCGCGTGTCGAGTAATATTTCGTGCAAGTTGCTCCGATCCTCTCACAAAATACAATAGTAAAACTTAAGGACAGCCAGTTTCATTATACTGAACCTAGGGTTTAAATAAAAAACAGTTACAAAAAAGTAAAATAAAATAGCTATGTTTTCAACTACAATCGATTTGATAGCGATAAGTCCCCATAACATGGGCATTTTTATAGTTTAGGGAAATTATGGTCAAAAAACGTATCTATATTAGGTTTATATGACATGTATGGCAGATAACTGCAGTTAAGTGTATTGTGCTGAAATGGTTAAATAAAGAAATCTAATTTTCGACTAATTAATTACTTACCATGTTTATAGTTATATAAAGAAGTTGTAGTATTTTATAACTGATTGTGTTATATATTGAATAAGGTTTATTTGGAGCTTGGTTTAGCAATATTAGCCTCGATTCATAACAGCATGCAGAATGTTCGCCTGTGTAAGCAAAAAATTTTATTCGACTTATTACAATAGTGAACATGAAACTTTTCTTACAATTTGTAGTTTGAGATCTTTCCCGGCAGCAGCGGCGGCTGTGACCGATGTAGTTACTGGCGACAACCACTGGTGTAAGTTTATGTACCGCTTTGGTAAAAGTTTTAGTGAAACATCCGCTTGTGCATAAGCACGTTCGAGGCAAGCAGCGGCCGCGCCATCGAGCGCGAGCGCCGGCTCGAGCAGTGCTCCGCCTCCTTCTAGCACCACCATTGGTTTAGTAGTGCCGTCACCACAAAAGCACAACAATCACAAAGAGAAATCACGAGTACGTCAGCGCGAGGCAGGCTACATGTCTAGGCGCAAAGCGCGTCACATTCGAGCGGCGAATATCGCGGGACTGGCGCGGAGCACCTGCCGGCGGCAGGCGCGCGCCCTTGCCGCCCGCGCCCCGCTCGCACCGCCCACCAACTCATCAACAATCACCGTTGCTGCAGCGGTCGCCCTGCATCCACAAAGCTGTGCAGACTACTTTCGCCCCACTTTCCGAATTAACGACAAACACCGATAACCGGATCTCCTTAACACCATAACAAGTTTTTATCTTTTCCTAAGGTTACATGTTTACGGTTATGACAGAAAATACTTAATGACAAAGTATCAAAAATATTCATTTTACAATTTAATTATATTTTACTGAATTATGGAAATCAAAAAGTTAGAACACTTGCCAACACGATAGTAGGATAGAAGACGAAATAAAAACATGAACTTTAACTGTCATAGTTGACTTCCTCATGCTGACTCACTTGGATTGATCACGGTCCCTGGTTCGAATCCCAGTGGAGGGAACATGTTTGTACTCGGTTTGGTTTTTTTTATATATTAGAAGGAAGCAAACGAACAGGCGGGTCACCTGATGGGAAGCAATCACCACCGCTCATGGACACCTGTGAGACCAGAGGAATCGCAGATGCGTTGCCAGCCTATTATTGGCTGGCAACGCATCTGCGACTACTATTATTGTAAGGATTTCAGAATAGACTTTAAAATCCCTATCCGTTTTTACAACAAAAGTACAGAGTGATTTTGTTTGCCATTCTGTTTCAAAAAAATTCAATACTTATATATGACTTTAAATTGTAATTTCTGTCGAATTGACACTAGATGTGTAAACAATTTTATCTAAATAAACAGACTCTCTCTCACAAGCGTTACGTAATTTGAAGAACCTATTTCTCATTAATTAAAAGCTTGAATCCATATTTAGGTAAACGAGTTTAGTAGCGCGGCTGTTAATAACGTAAAACAATAGAGCGTCGTCAGTGAATAATTGTTTGGAGAAATTTGTCCAAGTTCCAGAATGGCACGAGGCGTCGATTCTAGCCACGTGAGCAATTATACAACTCCACCTCTTAAGGTTATTCAAACTTTCCGCCATAACAACAATACCAACTGACAAACAATTGGAAAATTTATATTTCATTTCTCTTTGCATTACACATGACATTAAGATATTACTTGGAAAAATGCTAATGAATATTAGCAAAATCTTTTCATCGGCTTTTTATTTTTTACTCTTCTAAGAAATATATTATGGATATTAAATAAGATTAATAATAATGGTTACTAGGAGTTAATTTTTTATTTTATATCAAATCCTGTACCATCCAATTTTAGAATTTAAGGTTGTTTTGACGACATTTATCCGATTCCCAAAAGTGATAAAAAACTATTCCAATAAAAATAACTACAAACAAAGAAATGAGTTACAGAAATGCGTGATTCAACTTGAATCCAATTTATAAGAACGTCCCCTAGAGAGATATGCCAAGTGATGGTAAAACAAAAAAAGATTTTATCTTTTTTGTTAACATATTTAGACCTGGGAAATAGGAATGTACGAAATTATTGACCGCTGAATGTAAGTTGAACTTTCGGCCGCAACAGCATAAGTGCATCGCCGCCAACGCCGCCGGCCGGGGCGGCGGGTGCCGGTGTTGTGCGATCATTAAAATTCATTGTAAAAACTTGCAAAAATAATTCAGGGGAATAGTGGGATCTTTATTTTGTGTTTTGTAAACCATAAGTGATGTCGACCATTGTCCTTCATGACGTACGCACTGGGCACGGTATCGCTTGTCGATTATAGCTGACTGTGGCGGTAAAAAGGTTCAGACAAAATAGTTACTCCCCCATTAGTCTCAGCTTAAGGGTGTCTTAAGGTAAAGTTGTAAAAAAAAAAACATACTTTTGACATTTGAACTCTCAAATCACATACGTACAAAATACATAATTTACTATGGCGTTGTGTATAATATAAGAAAGTTTATATACTTTATGTAAAATACTATCCCTATACATCCTTTTCAAGACTTTTTTGTTTCTACGCAATAATTCTATCGATTTTTATGGTCAAATCATAAAATAATTATATTAATTTAATTTATTGTCGAATTCATAACATAACGAACAGATTTCCAGCTATTAATAATTAAATAAAGTTTCCATGACTTTAATTTGTTATTTATTCCCTTTGTAACGTTCATTCTTTCTACCATGTACATGTAAATATTTTAATTGTATTAAAGGCAAGAACAACGCAGACATACAGTAAACAGTATTTTAGTCGAAATGGTGTACCGCAGAAATTAATTTACCATAAACACTGGTATTAATAGACGCGAGACAATAAGCTACCCCCCTGAACTCTAGTCAGTGGCCTAATGTAACGCAGCACGCGACCACGTCGTCGCACTCCGACCTCGAAACGAGGCATTTGCATACAACGCATATAAATACAATGATGCTTCATATTATTTACTAATCAATAACGACATTTTGGAATTTTAGAGTCATCAATAAAGTAAATTATTTAAATAATAATGATGTATTTATTATGTTAATCCTATAGGTGAAGGGCCAGGGTCAAGTGAAACTCACGTCAACATAAGGTTTTATAATATAATAATAAATTCGTTTATGTTTGGGTGTGCTGTGCATGCCGGGGTGTGTAGGAGAATATTTATACTAAATATTTCATAGCCGTGTGTGAACAAATGATGCTACATACGTTTGTTTACAAAAAGCTGTTTTTTATTGAGAATTAATGCAAAAGAAGGAATTGATGTTCATATGTCTGGTATATTTTGGAAAAAGGAGATATTTCATTTTTGGTCAAGACCTAGTTAGTACACACAAAAAAAAATTTGTATAAAATACATGTACTTAGGTATTTAGTTGAATTAAGTAATATCTCAATATGTTAAGTATATCATTTATACGTCAGAATAAAAAAGAAAGATAATGTTTAAAAACCTGGAAACTTCCTGAGATCAAAATCAAGTGTCTAAAGCCGTAAAAAACGTAAATAAAACAATAACTGTCACCGTGATTTAAAATAAATAGACCAGCGTTTTTTTATTCCGTTTTGTACGTGGATTCTTTTTTAATTTATTGAACCACAAAAGTCATTGTGTTTTTGTGCTGTTTTTCTATTCTGATTTGTACCGATTACTTGCTAACCGTTTGCTGCCTCATTTGTTGACTTCTGTCTGCTATCCCGGACAGATAGATGTGATACCATTTGGTAACCTAAGAGTAAGTTCAACTAACATTCATATTTAAAAATTTCAGGATAATCTAATACCTTTTAACGAGCAATACTTGTAAATAATCTGAATCTCGGAAACGGCTCAAACGCTTTTCATGAAATTTAGTACGCAGGGGGTTTCGGGGGCGATAAATCGATCTAGACAGGTTTTATTTTAGGAAAATTTAGGAAATAAATCATCGAATTAAGCTTATCTCATGCATTAGCCATCTTTCGGTATTATGTACAAGGTGTTGGCAATTATCTCCTTAGAATAAATGAATAATTTATTTTATAAAAAATATTAAGAATGTTAATTGTGTAATTGTGAAGGTACCAATGAAGCCACAGTTTAAAAGTCATTTGGTTGTTTGAATAATTCCTTCCAACTTAAAACAACGGAATCGGTACATCAATTATTTTGCAACTCTAAAGATTTTAGGAAGGCAGTCCGTCTCGGCAGCACGCCTGTCAGTCTTCTGAACATAATTAACTTTCTTTTCAATGGCAATTCAAGCAAAGCATTTTTAATGAACTTGGTAATTATTTTGTCAACATCTAAACAATCCCGTGGAATACATTACAGTTTTGTTATATCAATTTAAAATAGAAGTCATTATTTGGTAATAGAACGATCAATCTTTGCAACAGTTCTTTTGGTACTGCACCTACGTACTTTACTAATGTAGGTATGTGTCCTCTGACGCTGAAGATATAAACAGGTTTGCAAAATTTAGTACAATAATAAAGCAGGCAGGAAGTATTATTATGCAATTAATTTAAGAATTATGCAGTTGCGGTGGACGGTCGCAATGCTACGACGCGCGTGGAGATTGACACTCGGCCGGTTTGCCGGCCGTCTCAATTATTCACATGACACACCCCCGACCGGCGTATCATCCGCTTGCTGCCAAATTAAAAGTAAATAACGAAATGAAAACAAGCGCGCCCGCGTCGCTCGGGACTCGCAAACCTTTTATCGTTGTCGAGTAAACAACTACCACCAGCTAAACACACTTTATCATTCTATCGGCTATCTTCGTATTTGCAAATGAATGCAGATAAAAAGCGCTGAAATCGAACTGTACTTTATAACAATCCGTTGAAACAACATAACAGTCTATATTGAACAATCGGTTTTATTGCAGGCATTGGTAAGTATTCAATTAATCAATCAATCAATCCTGAAAAATTGCACTTAAAAAAGATGACGTCTCATCTGAGGAAAATATTATTTTTTTCATTTACTGTTTTTCAGATAAGAATATTTACTTAAGTAATAATGAAAGAAGGCTACAATAAGGCATAACAATTTGAGATTGGTAAGATTTTGTAGTTAGTGTACAATAAAGGACGCAAAATCAAGCTGGACCAAAAGCTGAACTCTGTGGAGAGCAATTTCGAAGAACAATACACTGGGATGAATACGGGCGCCGAAGTAAAAAGTCTATTTACATCCTATGCATATTTGCTACAGCTATATAAAAACCGCAGAGACACAGTTGGTGCATGTAAGCATGCAGCAAGTAATTAGTGAGAGACAGTAGCGCAAAGAGAACCAAGTATTTTTGATAACTTGGGGAGTTTTTAGAGAGGTAGCGTGGGACACTGGGAGTTCATTAGTGGCAACGTAACATTGCTGCGTCGGGCAAGACAGGTGAGACAGTAACGAGCGGCCGCCGAGTCATCGTAGGGTGCGAGAGTAGCCCTTTGCGGCGAAAATTGTCACAAAGTAAAGTATGTCACAGTGGATCATTATCTCAGCACATACGTTTATATGGCAGTGACAACAAGGGGCAACAGACAAAGACACTTACTTCTGTTTCTGTGTAAACAATTTTCAAAATCCTTATTAACTAAATCAGATCAATACGTATTAAACATACATTCACTAAGTTAAGTACCTAAATAATATTTTATGTAAAACTTATGTAATTTTTTGGATTTTCTTGATAAGATACAATAGTGACAGTTATTGATTATTATTATTTTTTTTAATTATTATTATTTCTTATCTACATTCAGTTTTATATATTTGGTTAGTTTTTTTTAAATTTATAATGTTTAGTATTTTATCAAAATTTAGGTAGAGCTAGATCGAAAACTAAATATACATATTTAAACCTTTTAAACACCGATTACGACATTGTTTGTTTGACTGAGACAAATTTTGATAGTAGTGTTTTCTATAAAGAATCGATCGATAACCAATACAATGTCTAGAGACGGGACCGCAAAAACACATGCTCCAAAAAACAAGGAGGGGGAGGTGTTCTTATAAGTGTTCTTATAGCTATAAGAACACCTCCCGGTGTTCTTATAGCTGTTAAAAATCCTGTTTTATATCCTAGCGACCCGTCCCTGCTTCGCACGGGTGTACATTTTTTTTTTAATCTAGCTCATACATACATACAAAAATACAAAAGTTTCCTCTTTATAATATTAGTACAGACAAGCAACACGGATTCGTCAGAAAAAGATCTACGTTAGGTAACCTTTTAGAGTTTAAAAACTACCTGTGTCAGGTATTCGCTGCTGGAGGTCAGGTTGATGCAATTTATCTGGACTTCAGCAAGGCTTTTGACAAAGTCAATCACTGTCTGCTCAGTCTTAAACTTGAAAACTATGTCGTTCAAGGGTTTTTATTGTCGTCTGTTCATGTTTATTCAGGCGTTCCGCAGGGATCCCATCTTGGTCCAATTCTGTTTGTCGTTTTTATAAACGATTTGGTCAGCCGCTTATCCTGTACCTCTCTTCTGTACGCAGACGATCTCAAAATTTTTACTTATGTCAAGAACTTAGAGCAGCGCTTAGAACTACAAAATGACCTAAGGGTCATTTCTGACTAGTGCTTGGCCAACAGAATGAGTCTTAACGTGCAAAGTGCTGTGTTATCTCTTTTACAAGAAAGATAGGCTACACAATGAATTCTACATGCAGGGTCAATTGTTGAACAGAAAGGACATAATAAGAGACTTGGGAGTTCTTTTTGATGAACAATTAAGTTTCCGTCCTCATTACTTGTATGAACATCACAAAGAAGGCTAATAAACTCTTGGGATTTATAATCAGATCAACTAAAGATTTTAAGAAACCTTATAGTGTATTGTGCCTTTTCTACCTACATGGGACGGCCAAGCGGGGGACGACGTCCGGTTGGGCGCCCTAGGTACCGCTGGAGTGATGAAGTGGAGAAGGACCTACTTGGGCTCCAGATCGGCAACTGGCGTCTTGTTGTGTCGGAGGCCAAGATCCACTACGGGTCGCTGAGCCAGCGGATTAAGTAAGTAAGCAATATATATTGCATAAGTTAAGTTATAAACAAAAATGTTCTGTAAGTTTAATTGATTGCAATTCTGTGTACACTAAATTTAGATTAACAAGACAACTTCTCTTATTATGTGGAAAATGTTTGTATGTTTTTGTAATGACATTAATCTGTCAGTGTACCGTTCATAAATAAATAATTATGTTCTTTAATTATTTAATTAATGGGTCCCTAATAATTAAGGTAAATAAATAAATAATATATAAATAAGTGATTTAAAGCCAATATTAAGTTTGATGAGCCCATGATTTCGACATCTACATAAATATGTATAAGCAAAGCAAGAGAAGTGAAATTGTTTGAAGTTTAAAATACTTGAGATAAGGAACAATGATAGTCAGTTATTTAAGAATACAGGCGGCATGTAGGAAGTGATGGTTCTCAAGTAGCCAGCAAGACAGCACGACAGCGAGTTGAACGGCCGCGCGGGCACCAGAGCGTGGCTCACATGCCACCTCCAACGTATTACTTACATCACTTATTCACACGCTTAGCAATCTTCATTTATTTATCATTTTAGTTTACGATTATTCTTCAAAAAGTAAATCATTAAATAAGTTTCACTAGTCGAAGTCAAACCAACATCAATCAGTTTAAACATGGAAAAAAAATTAAAAATAGTTACATTCTTATAGTTAACGAATTAGTTTTTGTCTATTTTTGGATGGTGCTTCTTCATGTGAAGATGTAATCAAGAATTATGTCTTCGGTATTGCTTTGTTTACTTTATGTTATTTATATATAAAATATAAAAAAAGAACTTGTGCTGGTATGTCCGATGTTGATAATTTAATTGAAATTCGTATCTGGCTGGCGGCCTCATTTATTAAGAAATTAAGATCAAGACCACTCAAACATAAAGACAATCTAAATTTGAAACAAAATAAAGCAAAGTCATTTAATGTAAAGATTAATAACTAAAATTAACATAATGATTCATTGAATGTCATGCTAATGAACCAAGATTACTAACAATAAGACCATGGTATATAACATCTCTGAAGGAGAGCGATTTAACAGATTTGTGTGACAAAGCATTTTACGCATAACAAAACCGGCGATTTGAAAGAACAATTACGCGAGTCAAAGCAGGTATCTCGGAAAGGCGCGGTGAAATATAACAAATCGCTAGCGCAACAAAAGAGGCTTTCTCGTGGCCATTACTACGGAGTGCACAGAAAACGAGGCGCGAAGAGCGATTAGCGTATGCGGTACGTACGCCCGCCGCGAGAAGCCAACATGGACGGTGCTCTCCTGAGGTTGGCCTAATTTACGATTGCTGCAAAGAATATCTTCGACATGCCTTGTTTGCGAGCCACTAGTGACCGCAACCCCCCATCTACGTACTATCCGTATGCGGACGGTCGTGTTCTTGATTTTATAAGGTTAACAAAATGTAGAATTTGTGTAGAACGATTGAATAAATAAAAATTCTTACGATAGCTACGTTTGTAGGGTAGGCGACAGGTATACGTGAAAGAACCGTAATAAGGGCCACCATAAAACGTTACATTAGGTAACAGCGGCTTCTGGGGCGGCTATAAATATCTCCGTTCGGAAGTACGGGCAGTGTCCCGCGGGAGGACGACACTCGTTCGAAGACTGAACGTGTCGCACGAATAAAAACCATCTCTCTCGCATCCCGCGCTCAACAAGAGGGCTCTACTATACCTCTAATCAATATCACTTAACCATAATGGTGACTTCTCTCATACACGACTGTAACTCCAACTTTATGAGACGTGTCTTACAGTTACGACTACTTCGTATTCGTTGAAAGTAATTATCTAATATCAGCATCATGCAAACAAATCCGTATGACATTAAAACTTTAAAAAACAAACTAAAGTTCTTAATCGAAATGGTTTTATTTTACAACTTTATTTTTGTTTCTATTAAAAATACATGTTTATAAATAAGCACTATACCACAAGTTTACAACCAACTCGATACGATGAAGATTGAAGACTTGTTTTGTTACTTTCACGAGAGAAACGAAGTTTCACTAGATGACTGCAAAGTGGAAACGCATGCACTGGCTAGGATGTGGCTTGACAATAATTATTTATATCTGGAATAAAGTGACGATAACCGATTGATTTGAAATAACGAATGGAATGCAAATCTATGATTTTTAAACAATTTTATCGAAATTAGCATAATCTTTACGCTTATAACATTATTAATAAATTATTTTATACATATCTTAACCACCTTACACACTAAGCGCATTTATTATGAAAAGGGTTTCATTTTAAGGTTTTAATTGTTCTTTGCTGTTTACAAAGAACGCTAATAAAAAAAAGTGTTCATACTGCATACAAAAATTAGTACTTGGTACAAAACTGTCACCAAGGTAACGCAATATATCTTGTGATCGTTTTTTAAAGGAAATTAGTTTTGACGAGCCCGACACGCGTATTAATAATGCGCAACGCGAGACTGGTTTCCAGAGTTTCTACGGACGCGGTCTCCTGCGGCTGAATAAGTCAAAATCATCAAATCACCTTATTGAAGAAAGCAAACAGAGGGAGACCCTCAAATTGCTTGCGTTATTAGGGCGGACCTCAAAAGTTTAGGGCAGTTTAGTTTACAAAGGTAAGCTTTTGAGGTTTACGAGGTGAGTTTATTTACGCAGTGTTCATAATGAATGGTCGACTCGACAAGGAAATAATTGTGTTATTTATAAACTTTTTTTACCACTCATTTATACCAACTAAAATCAACAAAACAAGTATCAGTTTATGGTTTATGGTATCCATAATTTCGAATGTCGATCGAAGATACAACAGTCCATATTTTCCAAACATTTAAATCTCTGCATTCTAATAAATTAGAGTGATATAATTTTTGCTCATCATTATTTAATATTTTTTTTAGATTTGAGCGGTAACATTCAGCTGTTCAGTAACACTAACCGCGACAAACTTATACTACTACGCACAAAATATACCTACTACTCGCGCATAATAGTTCATATTGCATGCGTTTGTTTTAAACAAGAAGAGTGTCACGTAATTCCGTTCCATTGCGTTTAATTGTGGCATATTTATGCAAAAATACAAGATATCCTATAGACTAGTGTATACAAGCCAATAAGCTTAGCCCGCATGTTCAGGATTCCCAGGAGATGCACACACGCCAGCTGCCCGTCCATCAAATGTCTATTAATTACAGTCAAAACTAAAGCATAATACCAATAATACTGTAAAGATTATTAATTTGTGGTAAATTTCATTATTTTCAGGTAAACATTAAAAGCATATCTTCCAAAACGTTTTAGTTGAATTACAAGGGGTAAAAGTTTTCTGTTTCTACAACGTCGGACTTAACTGTTCTGAATAACAATCTGCCAACCAAGTAAGTGAATTTTAAATAAAAGAGCGCGAAGTCGAGGATCGCGGCCGCGCTACGCCGCTTCTAAGTTTTGTCATTGTTTCTATATTGCGCAAGGCAATTAGCGCAACTCGGACGCGAGCGGCGCTCCGCCAACCCCTCTCGCCAATCAAATTACGGAACACCGCTACTCGCCCTCCAAAACCATTAAAACAAACCATTTCAATTCGTGTTGCAACATCGACACTTCAACTAATGATCAAAAGAAACCAATTCGACAATTTCAATTTACAAGCAACCGGAATGTTTTAAACAACACCAAAATAATGATCGAGTTTACTCTTTCATTTGAATATGAAGTAGCGACGCGACTATCGTGCGAAAATATTAAGAAATCTGATTAAAGTATCTTAATTTCTTTATAATATTAGGAGTCGTCTGAACTGGAAAAGCTCTATTATCGTCGCTTTTCTGAAGTATCTGATAATGTTGGCGTAACTTTCCATCTGTCTAATCCAGTGTTTCTTCATCTCCAATAGATCACTGTTAATACGCACATTAAGGGTATTTACAAATTTATATAAAAAACAATAAAATTAAGGAGCGTATGTAGCTCAGGACTTTTAGTAAATTTTAAACCAGTTAATCGATTCATTTTTTCTTTCAGGGATTTGATTATTTTAACTGTGATAAAGCTGTTTTGGTTTTGCTTTTAAATTAAATACCGACGTATCTGTTAGCTGATACCATAGTCTGAGTAAATTTTTTTTCGGAGTGACGTATCAGTACCGTAGCGATTTTAAACATTGTTATCTAAATAAATATTATCATTACTTTTGAAAGATGTATTTCATATAATTAGAAAGATTTTACCTCAAAGATCACAGAAATTTTAACAAAGCTTTATTTGATCATACTGCCACCGGAAGTATTAAGTACGAAAACGAAAAAACTTGTCATGAACAATTTAGTTAATATCAGGATACGCTTCTGCGTCAGAAAAGCGACGTTATGACTTAACATTTTAATAACGGATGTTTTGTATAGTGAAATATAGTTAAACCAAAAGAGAAGTAGTTCGTTTTTTTTTACATCAGTGTAACATATTTAAAAAAGCTATATCTCTGAAATTGGTAATTATTTATCTTTTCTACTAAAATTAAAATTTTAACAATTTACGTATGTCGCCAGGAGGCGCTGCTTCAATGCCATACTAATTTTCGTTTTCGTAAACGTAATCAAATGAATACTGATAGTAAACAAAACTTACACTCACCCTTACTATATTCTCCTAATTTTAGCCAAATTGACCCGAAAGTCTTTTCTCGTACTTTCGTGCAGGGTCCTTTGTTTATTTGTTTATTTAGTAAATTGTAAGAAAGCTAGATTACTGGAAGTAGGTACTAGATTACCGAGTCCTGAAACACGAGCCGCCAAGTCAGTCGCGTCAGAATATTAAAGGTTTAAGTTTAGAGATGCTTCTTTTGTGGTGTTGTAGTGAGGGTATCATCAGGTGTAAGCTGTGTAATTACAACAGCGTACCTGCTGGAGCCGGCGATGTCACCGCTGCACACGGCGCTGCTGGCGGTAATTACCGCGGCGGGTCGATGGGGCGCGGCCCATCTCCTGTCAAAAGCATCGCGTGCCGAGCCGCGGCCGCCCGTATTAAACGCTAGCGAAGAACCCGTGCCCCATCAGATAACATGCAATCAATTTCGCGATCTACATGTCTCTACGTCGGCACCACCCCTGGACTGACGTCACGCCTCACGATAGTGCTCATAGTGCCAGTTTAATACTGGTACCACTTGGCTTTAGCACCGTCCTTGCATTTTCAGCCTGCATTTTTTTTTATTTAGGTTTCAGCGACATGACGATCATAGAAACAATTTACATAGTCAAACTCTAAAACAATTATGCAAATAAACGTTTGAGTATAACTATTATCTATTGTATTTCGGATTTTATAAATGCAGTAGTTTTCTTTCAAGAAGCATTGTGTTGGCGCAAGAACAAAACGCCTCGCTTAATCAAGGCATTCCCCGACGATATAGTGCGAGGCAAAGTCACGCGATCGTTTTATCGCACACCTTCTTTCTGTGTTTTATAGAGAGATAAAGTTTGTTTTAAAAAGTTAGCATGTCTGTGTATATCGACGTCCTTATCATGACAAGTGGTGTAAACTCGTCGCCCCATCGACATCCTAATACAAACTTTTCACCCTATCTGTCTATAAAAGTTATTCAATATCAAAAATTCTTATTTAAGATATAGTTGCTGGACTTACGTCACCATGATTCTAAACTAAAACATCTTTATAAACGTGATGAGGATAATGTGAAATGCCAGTGCTAAAATACAACGAAACAAGAAAATCCTTGGAAGTCAATTTGGTATTATGAGGTAATGGAGAGTAACGGGCATGATTTAGGTGGATGCGCGGCCGGGCGCGTTCGCTCGCGGGCAGCACAATTATCGGCCCGCGGGCGCTCTCAATTACAAAGAGGAGCACCCGCGGGACTGCACCTCTGAACCGAGCGGCCTAACCGCAAATCTCTAAGTGTTACGTCCGACCAGCTGCAAACAGGCCAAAGGAAAGGTTTATTTATTTCGGAACGGTAATATTTTTGTATTATGCACGTCGCCTGGCGTCTCGTTGTAACTAGAAACTTTTAACATGGAAAATTAAGTAATTCTCTTAAAGGCCATCATGAAGGTCTAATGTGGGTTAGTAGGTGGTTACGACTGCCAGTTTAAGACAACAGCTGAAGCTAACGGCTTGAAGTATGAAATAATTGAATTTGACACAGGGACGGAATTAGATTGATTTCAACGTTATTTACAATATTTATCTGTTATTAAAATGTTCGTTTACAACAGGTAACAACATAAAAAAGATAAACGAATTATCCGATAAACGAACTGCAGTTTGAGGACGCGATCGGGTCGAGTGTCGCGTTTTAATTTGCGCGGCGACACACGAGTGGAGTCCGTGCAATGGTTTGTGGGGAGCGACGTGTCGAGTGCCCTGCTAATTGCAATGTCACACTATCCTACACATCATCTGCACCACTTACTGATCATCAAACGCAATATTTTCATTTACCCGGAAAAACCTTTTAAAATACACATTTAGTCAACTAAATTATTAGTGATCCCGACCAACGCAAACCGTATCATTATCTGTGTGTACGAATTTCTCCCAACGGACTAACCTGATAAGCTCGAACCAACGGTAGGTAATCATATCGCTGTGAACATTAATTATATGATTTGACATCGAAAGCAGTAATAACAACAATCTTAGGTAATTATAAATAAACGTGTGTTCGTAGGAAACAAGACGTTGTGTCCCGGCAAACAGCAAAATGAGCGTTTGTAAGTGTTGAGAGGCAGTCTGAAGTAATTTCTTAAGAAACAAATGAAACGGCTCCCCTCGCGTTGGAGCCCGCTTTGCAAACCGCGCAGCCCATGTAATCGGATAATAAAAAGGGCAAACGCGGTAAATATAAGATGAGGAAGACAGTTTTACGAGCGGTACCTAATTAAGTGGTGAACCAAACAAAACGAAGAAAACGTTTACTGCGTAAGTAGGTGTGTTGAAATAGATGGAACATTAAAACAATATAATTCTGCAAGGTGCCAAAACGAGTCCTTCAAACATTAATAGGATAACTAAGGGTTTCACACTAATATTTTGCGGCATAACCCAGGTGTATAACTGTAGTAAATAATATCATAAGTTTAATGTCTTAGCCCTTAGTAAATATTGTCAGATTAATAAAATCATAGTTGGTAGTGCACCTGACCCGGCATATCATGAGGTGCGGGTTAAATCCCGCTCGTGGAATTTTTTCAACACTTTCTCTTTTTTCAAGAATATAACATTCGAAACTATCACTAGCTAATTCTGAACGAAAATAATCATCTACCTAATCAGTGCGAGCGTATGGGCGGGCAGCACGGTGCGCGTTTGTAGATTATTTTGGGAGCGCAGGTAGGGCAGGCGCGTAGGAATTCGACCTCACCTGAGCGCGCTGATTCACTCGCGCTAAATCAGTTCGCTCTACATAATTATTAACATCACAACCCGAGATGCCACATTTACACTGAAAATCCAATGCTGTTGAAATGTTAACGAAACTTACGTAGTAATTATTAACCGAGACAATAAAAAAGAGAGATGTTATCAGATTAGGTCAAAAATCGAATGATTAAAGATTTATTGTGGGCCCGTAACAATTTGAGGGTGGTAAACGTTTAATTTGGCTGGGCCGTGGACACGGGTCTGAAGCCTGAGGCGATTCATTAGCTCGACCGCGTCAGAGCAAACAAATTAACGCGACAGGCGTGTTTTACTCGGTGATAAAAGGGCGCGAGGGCAACGGGCAGAGCGCCAGTTGCGTGCGGCTGCGCGATAAATCTGCGACCGAACTATCGGCCCGTTCTTTTCACGGGAATGCTGTGTGCATAGATAATTTATTATCTACTATTAGGTACTATCAATTCGATAAAGGTTTAAGTATTGCTACTTTTAAATGGGTCACTTTTTACCAGCTCTCTTGTCATCAGCATCTCAAGTAATACTGTCAGCGTTTAATTTAATTAGTTCCATAATTCTACCTACTATTTTTTTTACGTTGTTTTGATTTAATTGTTATGGTATTGTAAGCTCAACATAATGCTGAAGCGCAAGTTAAAGCTAGTGTAGAAATTAAGTAATGTACCTGCCCAGTTAACAGGTTTAAGTGCAGCGCAGGATGTCGGTGACCGATGCCATACGCGCAGCGGGCGCGGGCGCGCCACGCGTCACGCGCGACGCAGAGTCGCCGCCCGCCGCGGCCCAGCCCCGCTGAGCGTAAATGGCTTCAGTTAATTAAGTTTAATCAGAGCCGTGATACTACGCCGACCATCTGCCAGTTCACTAACGCCCACCATATACAATTACATATTGCCTTACGCACACTTTTGTGTTATTAACTTTATTATTACAAACCAAACAAACTTAACATAAGTTTTATGTTTAGCAAATTGTTAAAAATCAACGGTGGCACCTAGAGCCTCGATTCTTTTATCTGGTGAGAGCATTGGTATTTCATCTAGATTTAGGCAGTAAGCATCAATAACTCCATATTCCTAAAGTGCTACTTTTTCCAATTCAGTCGCATAGTCTTATAAAGTGGTAAGTCTGAAGTCTCCACTAGTCTCCTTTAGCGGTTTTCCACCGATTAAGAGAAAACAGTTAGTTAAGAATAGTTTTTTTTTTTTTAAATGACATCAGTCGATAGTTTTGGTTCTAGAATATTCGTACAAAAAGCAGATTTATTGTAGATTTTATGACAGTAATACGGTATTAGTTGAAAGGTAAGCTCGAATAGCGGTACAGATAGTCAAGTGTGGCGTGCCGGGTGACTATTAACGCAGCGTGACGAATCGTCCGGCGTGGTGCGGCGGCAGCCGGGGCGGGCGGCGGCGGCGGGCGCAGCGGAGCGTGCCCGCGCGCCCGCCTCTCACGCGATCTTATCGCGCCTTCCGCGAACATCGCACTGCCCGCCCGTGTCTATTCCGTGACTGCCTTCGCCCTATCTATACTCTTTACCGCGATCGTAAATGAAATTTCGACTTTAACCAAATTTAAATTGTTCAGGTCGAAGCAAAACTATTTAAAGCGACGACAGCTGTTGTTGGTTACCAACGCGCGTAATGAGCGGCGAATCCTTTGACCGGCTGCAGTAGAGCCGACGCAAACGGTCGCTAATTAGGCGACGCAAATCTGAAGCCACCGCCGAATTAGTGCGATTGTGCTCGTGGCTGAACTGACTACTATCCTTTACAAAAGCTAGTGAAATTCATAATACAAATTAAATGTTCTAATGAGAAAAGAACATTCACATGAATTTTTAATAAACTAACTTATTTGGATTAGGCTATAATATAATCCTATAAGTTAAGTAAGTACAAGAAAAACAAAATTAGTTTTATAAAGACGTAAAAAAAGGTGAAATACCAGTCAGGTACTTTCACTAAATACGAAATCACAGAAACTACCAAGACCTACCAATTTAATATGTATGTTATTTTAGGATGACGCTTTTCCCTGCTATAGAGAACTGGAAAGTGTGGAGACAGTTACTAATTTAACACAAATAGATAAAGCAAAGTGCGAGTGTACTTTATAAGATTATCTGGTTCTGGTGGTAGGTATACCTATCTATACAATACGTACGACTACGAAGCCAAATTACTTTATGCAAAAAGAAGCCGCAATCAAAGCCAAAGTATGTCTATGACATAAACCTTTAACGTAGGTTCAATAAGCACGGTGAAAATACCGAGTTAACAATAGCGCCATAACGTAATGTAAAGCACTATCGTCACGGATCGAAGAGGCTCGCCCCCATGCAAATATCAACATGAACTTTAAATGCCACGTTCGGTAGAATATGGCTTGTTTTGAATTGCATGTACTAATATTTTTGCAGATTTGTATTATATAAGTAATACAAATCTGCAAAAATATTAGTGCAATATAAAATGATAATGATAAAATATCTGCAATTTAAAATGATCATCCACTGTTTTACCATAATAATACAGAGAGGTAGATACGATTTCATAAAAAAAATACCTTATTGTATTAATATGTATATTTAACTTTAATAGATTATAACGACTCATAACGAGCGACCACAAAATGTAATGCCTTTTTAAAAATATCACAACAATGCACTTATATTTTTTTAAACTTGTCGATGATTTTAATCAACTAGAGCGTCCTGAAGTATTTATGAACAATATTTATCAATTTGTAAAATACATCATAGCAATACAACATTGTCGCATGAATAAATTTTAACAATTTACGCGGTAAAATAAGATTCTTAAAAATCATATCCGTCGCGAAGCAGTGTTTTTAACATCATGAATAACAATGAGCTGCACCCTAATCGTTCTACCCTCGTATCCAAGTTAATCCGACACGTGAAATGAAACGTGTAATGTTTCTATTCTACGTGCTCTATTGTAAATTTCCGTCCCCAATTGTATTGACAATCAACAGTTTGGGCACCTTATTCAAAGGCTATTTAGAAAAAGGGTAACTTTCATGGTAAAGTAATGTAGTTACGGTGTTTATTTTATTGCTTTACACAACAATACCATTAATATTCCATTACAAACGCCTCATATAAACTAATATATTACCACATTACAGGTTACATGTTTGTAAGTTTGAAAAACGAATAGGTTTAACCATAACTGAAGTCTCAGCCACAAACAAGAGCCATCTCATTAATCTGGGGTTTCAGATTAAGCCAGGATATGCCGATGGTGACAGAGGAAATCCTCGTTTCGACCTCGGGTCGGAGACGACAAATCCTTTTGTGGATTCTACTACATAGAAAAGCTATATAACAAAGGCTACGGTGCGACACGGGCGATTGTTTGCATTGCAATTGTAGATTGATTGAGTTTAAGGAACCAATTTAATATTCAACTTTAAACGAAAATAATATCTTGTCTGTATATTCATGAAAATAAGAAACTAGAACTAAAACACAGTGACATATAAAACAGTGATGTGGTCAGAAATTTTAATCACGTTGCCAACTACAACGTTACCTAGTAGCATTGTAAAGGGTTCAAGTTGTTATTGTGTATGCGGCGACATAACAGTGAATGCGAGCTAGGCGACCGAGCTAACATACGGTCTATTGTGCGTGAAGCGGCTTCAGTGACGTTGCTAATATTTGCCCGGGTCCGCTACCACAGCCAGCCTCTCTGTGAATCTTAGCATTATATATACATTCTACCCAAATAATTGCAAGCCATGTGTTGTTACCACAGGACAATATTTAACAAATTGCAAAGACCGTAGGCATATAAATAAAGTCTTTAAAGTTGTCTATAAAAACATATAACCACAGTGCAGCGTAAAGACTTACAGTGGGACAACGCCTTTGAAATCTCGGAAAATGTCGATTTTATTTAGACATTTGTCATTTCCGTAGTGTTGTCATATTTATGGTCGCAGTATTTCAAAGTGTTTATTACTTATTTTCGTGTACTTATTTACATGAAAAGTTTATTTACACCCAAGAACATGATTTTAAATATTAGCACCTTTTTAGCACCAAAAATCTTTTTATTGTAAACAGAGTACTGTTTTTTTAGTGACTTCTTTCTGTCCTACAAAATGCAAACTGCAAATATAAGTGTTGTTCAGGGCATCAAGTTTTCCCAATTAAAGAATCCAACCGCATCAAAATCGCAATCCCTCAAGCCTGTGGGATCAAGTTATCAATCCCGCGGATCCGCGGGATTTGCGGTACTGAAAAGAAAGCATCAATTTTGTTTTAAGTAGGTTTTTCATGAATTTGTGAAGTGATATATACTATTTTTGTCATTCGATTAAACAAAAAGTGCTGTGTTTCATAACGCAGATGTTTTCAGTCAACGAATTTAAACATTCTGTAGAGTTCTTTAAGTCCTAGTTTATTTAACAGACTGATGATTCTAGTTCATTCTACTGCTCAAATACAACCAATTTTCAATATTTGTTTACTTTTATTTTTCGGCATGTTTTCTCATTAATCAGCTCAGTTGCCTGGAGTGGGCCTTATCATGAGTTCCATGGATTAAGTCGTTTATTCACCTGTTATTGAGATTGAGACTGGGACGAATAAATATTAGATCGAAGTTTATATTAACCTAATTAATAGAATATTATTAGACTTACCTTTCTTCTGTGTGAGGAAACTGGTGACAATTCAACTTCTTATTTATACGAGACGATGACATGCAGTCTCTCACAGCACGATTAATATGAACAGTATCTTTTGATCACAGTATATTTTTATTATTGAATTTCAATAATCAAATGAAACAATCAAAACTAAAATGAATCAGCCCTAGATTGTGTTTCCCAACATGGGTGTATAGCATCTTGGGATCGCTACCGCCCCCCTCTCATCCCGCAACCCCGCACGATTGCTCTGTCTAGACGTAACCGTTAGACGACTGTAAGTAAGAAGTTAGATAAACTGATATAACACTGTCAAAGGCAACTAAGAATAGAAATTTTGCTTAATTTTTTTTTTATTGTTTCCATTATAGAATGCCTTGAGCATATACATTAACAAACGATAACAGAAGTTTTGACAAAGAAACAAAACGCAAACTGTCATATAAACACAAATAATAAATTTTACAGCAATAGCATGTCTAAGTCTTAGCCACCTCATATAAAAACGCAATACCTATTTTCGCAGTTTTAGTATTATTGTAAAACTCAGCACTGACAGGTAGAAAGTTACATAAAAGGCATTGACAATAGACAAACACACATTACCATTCGCTTCCCACCAAGGACAAAAACAAAGACATACATGAGACGACACGCACATAAAACGTGCGAATTATCATTAAAAATAGCAATTGTCTAATGCCAGAACTTCTTTCACCCTTTTCTATTCATTAACTTGAATTGAGTGCCATCCATCAGTCATGCGATTACGCTAAAATAGAAATAAGATGGGAAAATAAATGTAGATACAATTTTAGAGTACGTTGTAAGTAGATATACTTCTATTGTAATAAATATTGAGTTTTAGCGAGTCAATCAGTTAGTTACTTTATTTTTTGAGTCAGTTAAAAAAAACTATAAGAAAAATAAGGTACTGTAGTGGGAAAGGGATGAGCTCTTTATTTCGTAGTGCAGTGAGGGGCTGTATACACCAAATACAATAATAAACGGCTTTTGAAACTATACAGTAATTAACAGCGCGGCCAAGCATTTTACTTAATTTGCGGAGATAAATAGTAAAACAAAGAAGACAAGACGAACGATTAATCTAAGTTTAGAGAGTAAACAAGAAGGTGAAGTGATCAGCGCGTTGTTGAAGTTTAATAAGCGTTAGTTGGCGGAGGCGCACCACGGCCAATAAGGCGGCTGCGGCTGTTATCTCCGGTGCACCGGCGCGGCGGGCGCGGCGGGCGCGGCGGGCGGGCGGTTAACAAATTACACTACACATCTCAAGCGAGCTGTCTACTCAAAACAGATTGATTATTGAGAGACTACTAATTGAGTCATTTTCCTTGAAAAGAAAGAACATATAAAGATAATCTGTCAATAACAATATTCATTCAGACTATAGTGACACATCGTATTTTATTTATGAATAAAACTTTGCTATTTTCATAATGTTTTTACTGATGAATACCTAATGTAATGTACACATTATTAATACGAAATTATGATTTGTATTGTTTTGTCTTTTTCAACCTAGCCAAAAACAGCTAGGTTAAAGAAAACAAAACAATAAAAACAGATTTGCATAAAAATAAGTTCACACTAAATACTTTTTATTCCGGAAAAACATTTCATTATAAAAAACTAGTAAGATTTAAATAAAATACATTAATCTTCTGAAATGTTAAGTTTAAAACTGTTGGAAAGTTAAATATAACTTATCTATTTAAGTCTGGGATCACTGACTGACCGAATGACTGATTCATCAACGCCCAGCCCAAACTCTTGGACCTAAAAACCGAAATTTTGGAGGCCCTTTCATGGGGTCCATATTGGCTCACCTAGTTTTTACCCGAAATTGTTATTCCTACCGTTTTGTAATCCGAATGATGACTCTTCCTAAAATTTTTATTTATACAATTTGTAGTAGGTACTACAGACGATGTTCATAACACTCATGTTTCCGAAAATTGTAATTAATAATATCACTAATGTAAATATATACTCCTACTGTTGTTTTTCATAACACTTTTATCTCTAAACATAATTTCCATTGTAAAGTAATGTTTATTAATGTGAGAAAGGCCCTAAAATCACTTCTGGCGCTGTGTTTAAGTCAACCTAACCCTCTCGTCGCTTCGCTCCTCGCTAACCTTAGCGTCTTTATTTTAAAGTCGCTTCAAATAAAAAAGATGTGACTTTGAATAATAGTGTAAAGACGGTTATGTTGAGAAAATATAGGAAAACAAATAATAGTATAATAGGTATTTATTGCTACTAACATTATGAAGTTGAATGATTCGGAATTATCAACATTAGAAACAGAGTAGTTAGGAATTGTGATTGTTAAGATGAAAAATGTTAGGAAGAACATTTTCGTAGTTCCAATTATCGTTGTTGAAAATTTAGATGAACTTTGGCGCACCCCCTTTCATGACGTAGGCGAGAGATGTGAACGGGATTTTCTGAAATTCCCTCGGGAATCCTGGAATATGGGTGTCCACGGGGACGAAGTCGCAGGTGGTCGCTAGTTATAAATATAGATACAAAGAGAAGATTTCAATTTAATTGAACTTCACGTCAGCAAATACAGAGTAGGTCAATCGATATATTTTACCGGTTCACGGCATTCTTGTTTTGTGCACGCACATTAATGATAGACAAATCATCAAAATATTCATATTTTATATAGGTCTCTAGTTAACACGAACACTACATACAGAAATAGGAAAAATCTTTATTTGATACATTTACACATAAAAATAAACATTAAACATTATTACATTGAAATGAAACAAATTTAAGGTACCAGTTGGCAGCCGACTCCACGCAGCAGTAGCAGACGACGACGTGTCGTCGCGACACTACTGGTTTCTATGTATTTTGTATATTGTTCATAGATAAACTTTCTGGGTTTTGTAGTTTATTTTAAATGTATTAAATTAGTAAGCAAAACATTTACGCCTTAAAATGGCAATTTAACTCCGTGTAAACGAGTGGAGAGGATCTTAAAAGAGCAATATAGCGCGCATGCAGTAGGGGCAGGCCGTCAAAGCGAGAATAATCTCATAACCGCGTCCCGGACGACACGGGCAGCTTAAGCCGAGCGCCCTCAGGCTTACGTAGATCTTTCTTTGAGCAAATGTTAGTGGCCGACAAAAGCATATTTCTTTACTAACTTTCCAGCTAGTATAATTAGTCGCAGTTCAGTCATTTAGTGTTCATGCGCGTCGAAATTATCGCTGCTATGAATTTCCGCGATTCGGGGTTATAGGACAATTAGTGGCGCAAAGTTTCGCAAGTCGTCAGTGGGCCGCGGTATCCGAGCGGGTCTTACTTAGCTTCAATTTCTCCGCGACCACTGAAGCGTGGCGGTGCAATCGGGCGCGGCCGAGCGATTCCGATCCGATTTATACCAGATGTCTATTAGTTTGTTACAATATTTGCCCTGTGCTCCTTCCGCAAAAAAGGGAAAGCGCTTTGAAAATTAATGCGGTTGTTTTCACCGATATTAAAGTTCAATTTATAATTGGATATTTAGCGAAATTGGTAGCCACACTTTCTGGCATTCCGTGCACCACAATCACGCTATCCCATGATATCCTGATTTTCGGATAAATTGTACATTATGGATATAGCCACATCCGACTTGTGCAAATTTTGTCAACACTATAGCTTACTATGCAAGCCAAACTGAGTCTTATTCAAAGTCAACCCTTTTTCATCTTTCCCCCAATTCCTAAACAATTGAACCTAGAATTTTCTCAGGCGCGTTATAGGTAATAAGCATGTCCACTTGACATTGTCCAGCCGGTCTGCTTAATAATTTCCTTGAACGTTCATTTTTTAAACTAAAATTGACTAAATACATATTTGAGAAATTTTGCTGTAAGTTAGCGAATTACAAAACACCGTAACAACGGTATTATTAATATTATTTAAAAAACAACATTTACAAATTGGCAATGTTGTGTTTAATAACCGTATCGCTTTGTAGTTACTAAAAATCCTACTAATATTATAAACGCGAAAGTTTGTAAGTATGGATGGATGGCTAGATCTTTGTTACTCTTTCACGTTAAAACTACTGAATGGATTTGGATTAAATTCGGCATACAGATAGTTTATAACCTGGATTAACACATAGGATAGTTGTTATCCCGATATTCCCACGGGAATGAATGGAAACTGTCAAAGTGGATGTTTGTTACTCTTTCACGTAAAAACTACTGAATGGATTTGAATGAAATTCGGCATACAGATAGTTTATGACCTGGCTATCTATACAGGGCGTCCCACGCCCATGCCACATGGAGGGAAAGTACCTTAAATATTGTAGATAGAACATTTTACTGAAAGAAGACATTATTTTAATTTTAAAAACAATTTTAACTGCGTTCATAGATTTTTGAATAATTATACGTTTGAACCGGGAATCGAACCCGCTACACGAGAAAAAAAAATCATCCTGTAGCTTTATCATACCGATCGAAAGGGTTCATCAGAAGGATTATTTTTCGCTAAATAACATAGTGTCAGAAATAAAAGGAAGACCATGAGTTTTAACATTTTTAATACAAAATTAATCAATTTATCAAATGCTCAAAATGTCTCCCCTCCTGTTGAATACAAAGTTGCACTCTTTTGATTATTTCACTCCCTGTCGCTTTTTTGATCTTGCTGTGGTGGATATTCAGAATAATACGTCTAAGTTCTGTTTGTAGCTCGTTGACACTTTCATACGTGTTCTTGTAAACTAAATTTTTTACATAACCCCATAAAAAAAAATCTAACGGGGTTAGATCTGGGGATCTTGGCGGCCATTTTGTTTGTCCATTTGTCCCGATCCAGGGACGAAAGTGTTCATTGAGATAGTCCCTTGTTCTGTGACTGTTATGAGCCGGAGCCCCATCTTGCTGAAAAATAAGGTTTTGTCGTTCTGCAACCGGAAGGTTATTATTTAATATAATTATTTAATTATTATTTAATTATTTGAATTAATCAAAAGAGTGCAACTTTGTATTCAACAGGAGGGGAGACATTTTGAGCATTTGATAAATTGATTAATTTTGTATTAAAAATGTTAAAATTCATGGTCTTCCTTTTATTTCTGACACTATGTTATTTAGCAAAAAGTAATCCTTCTGATGAACCCTTTCGATCGGTATGATAAAGCTACAGGATGATTTTTTTTCTCGTGTAGCGGATTCGATTCCCGGTTCAAACGTATAATTATTCAAAAATCTATGAACGCAGTTAAAATTGTTTTTAACATTAAAATAATGTCTTCTTTCAGTAAAATGTTCTATCTACAATATTTAAGGTACTTTCCCTCCATGTGGCATGGGCGTGGGACGCCCTGTATACCCCACATTTAGACTCCTAACCCATATAAGGTTTTTTGGAGGGGCTAAAAGGACTATTGCTAATGTTTTATACATCATCATCATCATCATCATCATCATCATCATCGTCATCATCGTCATCATCATCATCATCGTCATCATCATCAGCTCATTTTTATGTCCCCACTGCTGGGGCACGAGCCTTCCCTATGGATGGATAGTGAGAATGGGTCATAAACCACCACGCGGGCCCAGTGCGGATTGGTGGTTATTAACGACTACTAATACAGCCGGGACCAACGGCTTTACGTGCCTTCCGAAGCACGGATGTGTTATACATACCTCTTTAAAAGTCAAGTTTTTAGGTATAAATACATAAGTAATATAATTATAATATTTGCTAAAGTGATACGCTTGGCTTAGTGTTTAGGGATCTTGTCTGCGAACACAACTGTAGCGGGTTTGACGGGATTTCAAAAACAAAGTAAATTTTTGATGAAAAAAGGTTTTTTTGTGTCAGTCTGGAATGGTTCATAAATTTAAACGAGTATAGCATACATTTATAATATAAAGTCTGCTTAGTTGAAACAAGGTGAATATTGAGTTTATGGAAAAATATTTTTGTTTAGAAACGTGAAAAGGTTATTTTCAGTTCTATTTGACAATACAAGACAATACTACATCTGAGACTTAAACAAAACTAGTAAAGTTTTCGGTACAACGTAAGACATGTACCAACCGGACCAAAGTCATGAAACATCGTGCGGTGTGAGAGCCCGGCGAGCGCCACGCTGATTACGGCTTCATATTTAATGAGCCACCTAGATGAGAGGCCGTAACAACCTCCACAAACTAATTTCAATATATACTTGTTACATTATTTAAACACAATAATGTATATGTGAGCGAGTTCAATATAAAAGCATTAAGAGAAAAATTTCCACAAGATCTAATTACAGTGAAACGTGTTTTGTTAACGTATTCTTTGCGGCTTCCGTTGCAAGTGTAGAACAAGTTGCATCTAGAAAAATCGGGGAATCAGCGAGTGAAAGTGTTCTCATATGTGTTGTGTTAGAGGGGCGGCGAAGTCGGGTGCAAGGCGGGCGGGCGGCAGAAGACGGCCCGCGCACAGTTTAATTTCCCACGAGGTCGATCTCGGCGCCGCGGAGCGCAACCCGCGGGAATTAATTGCCAGTAATGAATAGTCAAGTGAACGTCCGTTAATTATGTATATTACAAGTGGAATTTTGGAGATAACAACATTAGTGCAGAAAAACTCTTCTTTCAAAAATGTCTCAGTAACGGCGTGCCTCACAAGAAAGACAACTCAGGAAGGTCTTACGTTACACATGTCAGCTTTATAGACATAAATGTATGATTAGCGTGTCTAAGGAAATACAATGGCATATTGCCACGCCGTAAAAGAGTAGGTAACCTAGATTGCAGTTTTCACACGGATTGCAGACATCGAACAATGCAGGTAACAACGGATTGTCGTTGCCGAGTTTATCGACCCCGCAATCTGGCAAGCTTTTATATGTTATAAGTATAGGACGACTTTTTGTTCCAATTAGAATCTAGAAAATAATCCTCCCTCCTTTGAAAATGTAAATAGACTTAAAAGAAAGGAGAGCCCATTATTGGTATTGTTTTTTGTTCGAAGTGTACCTCCACCTAATTTATATCAAAAATCAAGATTATTATTTTCATAAAATCCTGTTAAATAATTTGCCTTAACTTCTCCGACGAGAAATCCCCATATTATTTAGTGATTAAATTAACTTTCATTTAATTTGATATTTTTTGACATGTCGAGTTGTCGTTGTATCCTCAGTGTTGCCATTTTGTAACAAGCAAATCGATTTATCACAATATAATAGATTCATTATTTCATTCAAAAAACGAGTTAGCTTATGTTTATGTGTCAATAATTCAATATGATAAAGAAAAATATTAAATCGCATTACAGTATTGTAATGCGACAAGTTGTCGCGAAAACAGTAGTCGGATCTGTATGGAACTATGTATGTTACGTATGGACTCGAAAGTCTACAATACAAGTTTAGACCACTTGTTACCTGTTTTTTTTTTACCGGATACTGGGCCGGTACCATACGGTTGTCTTTACTATCGAGGGGTTCAGAAAAAGATAAACATATCGCACCTGCTCGGTGTCCAGTAAAAAAAAAAACAGCCGTTAACAAGCGGCCTTAGGGTCGTACATGATACATGTAGGTACGACCCTTAACGTTAATGCTGCATCACATGCATTTACGTCAACGTGCATAGCTTTTACATGCTGAAAAATAAAAGGGACTCATCAATCAACTGCCAGTACCTAGATTGAATGCTGTTCGTTCGTATTGATATGGTAAAATAAACGGTTTATTGCTTTATCAAGCATCTAGTGCTGCAACGACTCTTTAATGCCGTAGCATTAGTGCACTAGTACTACTAGTGCACTAGTGCACCTATATACACGTATGTATATAGGTGCACTAGCTTCTGTAGCCAGTTTTGACTATTATAAAATAATAGCCCCAGCTTAATTGTCACAATAAAGAAGAAAGAAAGAATCTTAATACTTGTCAGAACATCTGACAGTTTTAGACATCGAAAATTGGTTTTCATAACGTGGCGTGGTAACAAATGGCTGTAATGTATTTGTACACTGTAAGAAAAATCTATCAATAGTTACGGTTGAAACTTATTGAACAAAGCAGAAACATTGAACCGTTAAGAAGGTTACCAAAGCAGGTCTTAAGAGGTAGAGGCGTCGTGACAACACGGCACTTCGATAAGACGATATTGACACAACGCGGTGTCGGCGGATGGCGTCGCACGATCGACATCGATTGTATCGAACTTGGGCGCCGTTACAATCGGTAATGGTGTGCGCAGTTACGGTGTAGCTTTATTGCTTCCTAGACTCGCGCCGTGGGAACAGCGCCTGGAGATAGTCGCTCGTTAGCGGGGCACGCGTTATACACACTATCGATAACGGAATAATCGTTTGCGAAAAAGAGCTTCCCGAATTTTCGGCAACAATATCACATTTCTTATGACAATTTCAGGTTATTCTTGTTATCAATATTGGAATTGCAATAGTGAAAGACACACACGTTGAAGAATTGTTAATACAAATAATAGACAACTGGCAGACATTTGCCGCTGCGACTAACGGCAAACTTCTTAGATGGCGAGAGCACTGACCCGGTGACTAGGTAGAAAGGTGCGCGCGTTGTTTCCGTACGTCAATTCTACAGATGGGCAATAAGTGCAAAACCATTTAGGGGGGTTAATAGAGTTAATTTAATAATTAAAGTATCATGTAAGAAATTCTGGTCAAATATGTTACATTTCGAAGAAACCTATTTAAAAAAATTATCTATCTTTCTAAATTCAACTGTATGATTAGATGTAGATGGGTATGGTTATTTCAACTTACAAAGTTAGTTATTCAGTTTTGTAAATCAATATCAATTCAACTCATTAAAGTCTAACGCTGGAAATTAATAACCTATCTCTGGTAAGAGATAGGCCTATCTTAGTTTAGTTACCTAGCTAAACTAAACTAAATTACATTTCCAAAAATTCAGTACCCATGTTAAACTATGAAAATAAAAATGGATGATAGTTCTAATATTATAAATGACTTAGAAAATATATCCGTATCACAATCATTTGTATGCTCTCCTGAACTCTGCCTTAATTATTCACCTAAAGGTAGCTCACTTGCGATTCTCCATACTAATATTCGAAGCCTAGGCAACGATACTAATTTTAATAACTTGTTACTGCTATTAGAAAACATAAGTATATCTGACGATGTAATCATTGTTTCTGTATGTTGGCTTAGCAAATGCCCAGTTATACCTCTAATAAATGGTTATGTATCCTATAAATCAGGCCACACAAACCAAAACGAGGGGGTCGTTGCATACGTCCGAAACGAAATCCCTTGTATTGTTGAAGAGCCAAATCTCAGTGATGCAAACTGCTTGATATTGAAGATCACTGATGAATTAGCCATATTAGCGCTATATCGCTCCCCATCCCATAAGAACATTGATAATTTTGTTGTTAGTCTAAATCAAACCTTAAACCTTCTAAAGTCGTATACAAATATTGCTCTCATTGGGGATGTGAACATTAATATAACGCCAAACAACATTGACACTGTCGCAGACGCTTACCTAAATATGACTGCTATTCATGGGTTATTACCCGCACATACCCTTCCTACGAGAGGAGAAAACTGCCTTGATCACATCTTACTTAAATCTAATAAGCAGGCAGTTAGCTTAATCATTGATTCCCTAATTACTGACCACAATCCAGTTTTGCTTATGCATGAACTCAAACCGGCTCCAAAAAATAGCAGTAACATATCAAAACGTATAGACATTCCAGCATGCATTACTGATATAGAAAAAGCCGACTTCTTACCTGTAACAAACTCAACTAACGCTGATAATGCTATGAGTTTATTAGTAAATACCATATCTTCTATAGTTAAAACCCATACTAAAATTATAAACATTCCCAGTAGAAAAAGGATAAGGAAACCCTGGATGACTCCTGGGCTTCTCCGTTGCGTCAGACATAGAGACAAATTGTATAAAAAATCAAAACGAAACGAAGAAAATGAAACTTACAAGGCAATTTATATCCGCTACAAAAATTTTTGCAACAATTTAATTAAGAAAATCAAACGTGAGTTTGAGCATACGCAGTTCCAAAAACACTCTAAAAACTCAAAAGCTACATGGAAATTAATAAAGGACATTACCCACATTAGCAACAAAAATATTACATCAGACGATCTATTACAAATAGAGAAGGATCCAATTAGCTCTGTAAATAAGGTAAATAGCTTTTTTGTAAATGTAGGAAAGGAACTAGCAAATAAACTATGCTCTAAAAATACAAGACCTTATAAACAAACATAAAACTTAATCTATAATACACAGAGTAGTCAACAAGATTCTATGGCTGTCTTGATTGCCGACTGCGAAGAAATAGAGTCCATAATCCTGAACCTTAAATCTGACTGTGCAGTAGGCTGGGATGGAATTTCTTCCTCATTAATTAAAGCTGCGAGACATGTTTTAGTTCCCCTTTTGTGTCATGTTATTAATTTATGCATTACCTCTGGCAGCGTTCCTAAGGTCCTGAAAAAGGCCATTGTACATCCCATTCATAAGACTGGTGATAAAAAAACGTAAATAACTACAGACCTATCTCTGTTCTCACCACCATATCAAAAATTTTTGAGAAGATCCTAAATAAGAGACTACTTAATTATTTAAAATTTAAAGAGACTCTAGCTCCAAATCAATATGGCTTTAGATCAGCAAAAAATACTGAGGATGCAGTTCTAAAATTAACGAGCAGGATCTCATTAAACTTAAACAAGAATCTCAAAACTATAGGTATCTTTCTCGACCTGTCGAAGGCCTTTGATACAGTTTCAGTCCCTATTCTTCTGAGCAAATTAGAGCAAATTAGAGCATATCGGTATCAGGGGCCTGGCTTTGGAAATTTTTAGGAGCTACCTTAGTGATCGTAGTGCATTAAAATAGGTGATGTCGTAAGTGAAGAGGAACCCATCTCTATCGGTGTCCCCCAAGGCAGTGTGATCGGCCCAACCCTCTTTTTAATATATATAAATGAGCTCTGTAATCTCACCATACCAAACACCGACATTGTTACTTACGCGGATGATACGGCACTAATCATACACGGTGAAAGCTGGGAAGAAGCACAAATTAATGCTAAGTATTCGCTTAAAATAGTTATGAACTGGCTCTTTAATAACAGATTGACACTTAATATACAAAAATCAAAATTTATAACTTTCACCCCTAGTATGAAGTCACAACCTCCAATGTCGTATACTATCACAGCACATAAATGCGAGCAAAATACTCAATGTGACGAAACATGTCTCCAAATTGGTCGTACTCTCTCATTGAGATACCTCGGTGTGATCATTGACTGTACTTTGAGCTGGAAAGATCAAATAAATTCGGCAACTGCCCGCACTAGAAAACTTATTTTCCTGTTAAAAAAATTGAGATGTAGTGCCGATGCTAAAACACTTAAAACTGTCTACTTTTCATTGGCTCAGTCAGTTATCACTTACTGTATTGTGGCTTGGGGTGGTGCTGCGAAATCACCTATCATTCGCTTGGAGAGGGCTCAAAGAGCAGTGTTAAAGGTAATGCTCAACAAACCACTGCGTTTCCCCACGACAGAGCTATACAGCATCTCTGAAGTCCTCACCGTCAGGAAACTGTATGTGCTGAGCAGCGTTCTTCGGAACCATTCTGTTCTTTTATATGACCCAGATCTAAATAAAAATAAGCGCCGTAGTGACAAGGTCTGCCAAGTTTTGCGTTGTCGTTTGGAAGTCGTTCGTCGTCAGTTTCATTTCTCTAGTGGTCCTCTCTATAATAAAGTAAATAAATATCTAAACATCTACGCGTTTACCTATAAAGAATGTAAAATTTCAGTATCAAAATGGATTCTAGAATTAACTTATGATGAAACAGAAAAGTTGCTTGATCGATAAAAATTAAAATGTTAAATAAACAATAAATGAGAAAAAAAAAAAAAAAAAGAAAATAATATTAAAAAAGAAAAATAAATAAATAAAGAATAAATATTTATACATAAGTAACATTAACTTGCTTGATTAGTCTCCTAACATGCTTAACACAACAAAACACACACACACTCAGAATCACACGCACACACACACACACCCCCCTAAACTCTCACACACACACACACACACACCCCTGTTTGTACAGACGGCCTTTCGAGGACTATGGTTTTATATCACCCATCCGAGGACTCTCTCAAAAACTATGTTAATGACGTTGTATTGCTTTTTTAATACGATGGAAAGAAACAGAACATACATTGCTAATTGACAGGTCTATTCTTGTAGCGTTATCGCAGCATTTTGTTTATTAACTTTCGTTGACCAATGCGGGGACTTAAAATACACTGCCAACGTTTGTGGAGACATCTTTCCGAGGACGTTTGTGTTAACCTTTCGAGGACCCAATCGCCGGACTAGACATGACAATCCGAGGCCTCACTTCCACACACTTTCTCTTGAGCCCAGTACAGTGCGAGGACCTTGTGTTAGACTTTACACAAACTATGTGAGGACGTTTTCCCGAGTCCCGCGTATACAATACGAGGACCACTAATGTGTAAAAATAACATGTTTAAAGTACCATCTGAGAACATTTATTTTTTAATGCTCCAACACAGTATTTTCACTATTGGCTGACAAAATGACCAATTGCGAATAATTTGTTGCGTGGAAGTGTAGGCGTTTGGTTATCAATGAAACCTAGCGATGCTTGTGACTAGAGTCGCACGCATCGCAGTAGCCGCAGATTGCACACAAGACTCCAATAAGGTGCGGACGTATTACAGCAGTCTACGGATAACTTGTTGTGATAATTTATTATGATTCCTATTTCACTTACGTAATATATGATTTTACATTTAAAATATTATAATACATTTAAATCTTAAAGGTTTAGTTAACATTGTAATAACAAAGTAACATTAAACAGTAAAAAGCTTAGATTTATTTTTTCTGATCTATTTATGGAAGTAGGGATTAGTCATACCTAGTCAGGACTTGTAATCGTAAGGATTAAGTAGTTTCGACTTGGCGCGGCGAAGTTTACAATAACTCGCGTTGGGGTATATGTGAACTGCTATTTTCGTATTGACACCAAAATATTTGATTGTGTTAAAGAGGCGAAATGCACAATCTCTGACTTCAGTAATCGTAATTTTTTTTTAAATATTACGTGGAAGCTTTATTATAAATTATCCTATTTATATTTATGGTATTAAATTAAGAATGCGCCACCGCGATAAATTGTACCCCCGCTGGGAATCAAACCAAGACTTCTGGGTCTGAGACCGGTGGTCTTATCACTAGACCACAGAGGCGGTAAAACTGGTAGTAGAATTGTCATAAAAAATATTAACATATTTAAGAATTTTTACCGCACCTGTGGTCTAGTGGTAAGAACTCAAACCCAGAGGTCTCTGGTTCGATTCCCAGCGGGGGTACAAATTGTGCTCGGTTTGGTCGGTGGTAGGGCTTGTTCTAATTCCGCCTGGCTAGCTACCACCATCTTATCTAAATATGTCGCCATAACAACCATGTTATCAACATTGTTGTGTTCCGGCCGTTAGAAGTTCTGGTAGGTTCTGGTAGGTAGTTAGTTAGTAGTTACTCTAAGTAACGGCTACTTCTAAAAAAAAGTCACTTATGGATAATTAAAATTTGCCCGTGACTCCGTTCGTAAGAGCTATAAAAATGATTATAATGGATATTAAATATTTTTTTTACCATAAGAAGTTCGTATACACCACTATGAATGGTGGTGGTGTGAGAACACAATACCACAGAGAAGTCAAGCTGTGTCTATGATCTGACCCAACTGATTTAGATGTAACACCGTATTTTGTTTAGATAATTATGCTTTCTAACACAGAAAATTGAATCAAAATCTGTTGAGCGGTTTGTGTGTGATAAGAGTACTTAACAAACAAATAGACAGACGGACAAACAAAAATTCTAAGATTTTTTTAAACATATTTAGGGTATGTTTTTTTTGGAGAGTTTGCTGATGGCATTTTCAGCTTCACCGGGCTTTTTTCGGGGGCGGCGAGAAACGTAAAGGGTTCCTCAAGCCGTGTGAAACTTATCACCTTCTGAGGTTTTCTAGAGGTAACGGCATCACGCACTAGTGCGTGTCCCCGTGCCCTACTAGATTTTTCGAGGGGTTCGGATCAGATCGGAGGGATCAACCCGAGGGCGCCTCTAAAGAGGCTCGGACCTCGGCTCGGGTTAACCGGGTCATGGTGGTGGGGAGAAGCGCCCAGGTACATGTCTGTACCTGGTATAGAGCGCGTGTGAACCGGCTCGTCGTACCCTTGTTCTACGATTACGGTGTCTTGGGCCTAAGCTAGTGTACATGTTTAGTGTATTCTGTAAATGTGTAGTGGCATTTAGAGGATCGGGCGGCGGGGTTCGCAACTTATATACTTTATTTCTTCTTACTAAATATGGTAAGAAGAAAGACAAAGTGTAGAAAAAATTCCACGAGTGAGATTCGAACCCGTACCCCATGACTCTCTGTTCAATGAGCTCTATTCAATGTCGACAACTACGTCATCAACATCCGATCTTAATATTTTTACAAATATTGAAAGATCAGTTAAGAATTGGGCAAGCTATATTTATGATTCTTTACATATAATTTTACGCAAATAGCAACGAGCGTACAAATTAGAATTTGAAAAATACGAATTGTTGAAAAACAATCCACGAGCGGG
This sequence comes from Eudonia mercurella, assembly GCA_963082485.1. NCBI lineage: Eukaryota > Metazoa > Arthropoda > Insecta > Lepidoptera > Crambidae > Eudonia > Eudonia mercurella. The sequence goes on from OY720025.1 coordinate 5,731,764, forward strand.
ATTCGAACCCGTACCCATGCTAGGTCAGGTGCACTGCCAACTATGCTATCGTGGCTCAATCACAACAATATTTCGCAAATATGCGTAAAATAATATGTAAATTATCATAAATATAGCTTGCCTAATTCTTAACTGATCTTTCAATATTTTTAAAAATATTAAGATCGGATGTTGATGACGTAGTTGTCGACATTGAATAGGGCTTCTTTGGCTTATAAAGTAAAAGTAGATAGTGTTGATTAATTTCGGCGAGTTGGATTGAGCCACGATAGCATAGTTGGTAGTGCACCTCACTCGTCATGTCATGGGGTGCGGGTTCGAATCCCGCTCGTGGATTTTTTTCAACACTTCGTTTTTTTTTTAAATTACTTATACATCTTTGTTTTTTTTTATGATAATGTTTGATCACATATTTTTGTTTCTTCTACATTGCGAACTTACATGGGGTGTCGGTGTCTTCGAAGTGATTGTTAGTTGACTACGGCTAGATCCTTTGTCCATTAATAGATCCCTAACCAGCTACTTTTCTTCGTATTCAACACAATAACCAATCACAATATGTGTACTGTTTGCCACTGAGGAGTTCTATGTGGTATTTCAGTGGTTCACGACTCTTTGCCCACTGCTATGTACCTTACTAACTATTATTCTTTGTATTCAATACAATAACTAATCATAATATGTGTACTGTTCTTTATTGAGGAGTTCCATAGAGTATCTTTGTAGTTCATGATCCTTTGTCTACTGATAGGTACCTAACCAGCTATTTTCTGTCGTATTCAATACAATAACTAACCACAATATGTGCACTGTTTGTCACTGAGGAGTTCTATGAGGTATTTCAGTAATCCACGACCCTTTGTCCACTGATTGGTACCTAACTAACTACTATTCTTCGTATTCAATACAATAACTAATCATAATATGTGTACTGTTCTTTATTGAGGAGTTCCATAGAGTATCTCTGTAGTTCACGATCCTTTGTCTACTGATAGGTACCTAACCAGCTATTTTCTTTTGTATTCAATACAATAACCAACCACAATATGTGTACTGTTGGTAACTAAAGAGTTCTATGTGGTATCTCAGTAAACCACGACCCTTTGTCCACTGATAGGTACCTAACCAGTTACTATTCTTCGTATTCAACACAATAACCAATCACAATATTTGTACTGTTTGTCACTGAGGAGTTCTATGGTGCATTTCAGTAATCCACGACCCTTTGTCCACTGATTGGTACCTAACTAACTACTATTCTTCGTATTCAATACAATAACTAATCATAATATGTGTACTATTCTTTATTGAGGAGTTCCATGGAGTATCTCTGTAGTTCACGATCTTTTGTCTACTGATAGGTACCTAACCAGCTATTTTCTTTCGTATTCAATACAATAACTAACCAGAATATGTGTACTGTTGATAACTAAAGAGTTCTATAGGGTATCTCCGTAGTTCACGATCCTTTGTCCACTGATGAGTACCTAACCAACTACTTTCATTTGCATGCAATACATTAACCAATCACAATATGTGTACTGTTCGTCATTCAGGAGATCCTATGGAGTACAGATGTCTGTGATGTTTGTTTATTGATGGGTACCTAACCAGCTAGTTTATTTCGTATTGCATATTAATAAGCTTGTTTTTAAAAAAGTTTTTTATTTTTTAAAATTTTATTTTACTTTTTTAATATTTTCGTTTTCTCTATGTTTAGCTAGTGCTAAACTATTTTTTCTACCAGACAACTTTAGGGTGGTGCAGAGATAACATTAGTAGATTCAATAAGATATATTATAAATAATTTAAATGTAAGTATATAACACATGCATAAATATTGTATATACATAAACATATAATTACGTGTATTTTAAATACGTAAACTACAATAAATAAACATACATAAAATACATAAGTTGTTCTAATAGGACGTTATTAAGATGATTCTGCCATGATTCGATTAAACGCGGACTTTCTTTATGTAGCCATCCTGATTTCGAGAGGCAGCGCGTTCTACAGGAGAATGGATTGAAAGAAAGAATGAACAAAACCAGATGTATGAGAGGGACAGAAATGGACAGATGATTATTTGAGGACCGGAGATTTTACTTTGAAAGGAGCAAAGGAGCATCTAATCAAAGACAGAATCCACATTCATAACAAACGGAACGAACGAACGAACGAACGAACTTATTTTCCCGAGTTCCTATGGTCATCTTCCAGCTCCGTCATCATACTCTGGTTACCATCTAGCACCAAAGTACTCGTCAAGACGAATCATACGAGCCCAAACTCGATGGGGTTGTGTCGTTTAATTACCGAGTTCCTATGGCCATCTTCCAGCTCCATCATCAGACTCTGGTTACCATCGAGCACCAAAGTATTCGTCAAGACGGATCAAACGAGTCCAAACTCGATGGGGTTGTGTCGTTTAACTACCGAGTTCCTATGGCTACCTTTCGGTTCCATCATCAAACCCTGGTTACCATCTTGCACCAAAATACTCGTCAAGACGAACCATACGAGCCCAAACTCGATGGGGTTGTGTCGTTTAATTACCGAGTTCCTATGGCCATCTTCCAGCTCCATCATCAGACCCTAGTTACCATTTAGCACCAAAGTTCTCGTCAAGACGGATCTAACGAGTCTAAACTTGATGGGGTTGTGTCATTTAACAACCAAGTTCCTATGGCCACATTCCAGTTTCATCATCAGATCAGCTTCGTGTATTAATAATTTTGGATTGTCATCCGATTTACACATGCATGCAAAAATTTAGCTAAATCGGTAACCGGGAAGTGGATCATATTTAACTTGCAAGATTAGATTGCAGACACCGGGACAGGTGAATGAAACTAAATAAAAGCTTGTAAAAATGCAACCATCTCGGGAAAAATATCTATCGATCAAAAAAAAAATCATCCAAATCGGTGCATTAATGACGAAGATCGAACAAACACATAAAAAAACATATAGGTACAACCGAATTGATAACCTCCTAAATTGTGTTATGAAAATCAGGAACAACGACGGTACCACAACAACCCAGATCCGGGACAATATAGAAAAAGTTAGTTTTTCTATATGATGACCTCGGAGATGGTGACATCAGAGACCGGCGTGCGAGCCACTCGAATAGGGAAGTCTTTGTTAATGAAGGTTGCATTTAAAGTTATGATTTTTTTTTTTTAATTTTTACTTTGCTTACATTCTTTGTTCTTACAAAACGAGGACGGAAAAACAACATCTTTGATAACGACGTGAAAATCTATCCATATGAGGACCTAAATACACTTTGTCAGATACTGATACTAATCCGAGGTCTTGAGTGTAAAATTTACACATTAGTCCTCAGACAGTACAACATACATGACTCATGTGTATAGCAAGTGTGTATAAATCGATAGTGGCGCCGCCTGGTGTTCACACTCTGTCGGGGTGTGTACAGAAATTTCCAAGACCAATCCGAGGATTTCTTGACTTTTCCTTAATAAGTATATAGAAAGGTTCAAAATCGCACGTAGAGTACGATGCAGTAATCAAGTCAAACCGAGGACTCACAAAAAAGTCCTCGGATTGAAAACGTCCTCGGATGTTCCTTGTGTATTCAGGCCTACGTCCTCGTATGGTACTTAAAAAAAACACACACACACACACACACACACACACACACACACACACACACACACACACACACACCCCCACACACATCGACTCACCCATACACACAAACATGGACACAAACCCTTTCTTATATACCTAATGTTATTAAAAATGTATACCATAGATATAATAACCTCTGTTATATAAAGTTATTATGTAAGGATCTGCTGGTATAGTGTACCAAACCCTCCTCAGTCTTGGAGGTGGGCGTTGGCAACTGCGACACAGTCATCCGACGAATGCGGTTGTTATCGTTCACATTTAATTTTACAAATTGAAATGGTGCCAAATAAAGATTTTTATTATTATTATTATTATTATTAGCAACCGCTGTTATTTTCCGATGATTAACAGAAATAACTAAGCAACAAAGCTCTAGTAGGCCTATCTCTTGCTGAGGATAGGTTATAAATTTCGGCGGTTAGTGAGCAATAGTTTGAATCATAGTAGAAAAATAATATGAATTGTCAAAATTTTTAGTTACTTTACATTAGATATAGATGCCAAAGGACTACTTATACTTACTTACGGTACTTGATCTTAATGCTTGTCTATGGGCCGCAATTCGTAACGCAAAAGCATTCCTTGCAGTACCTGCTCTAGTACATAATACATTATTAGAACTCAATTCTCTCACAGCGATTAATTTTCAAGCTTTTGTGCCTTGCCAAAGTTTTAATTACCTCTTGTGGTTGAACGTTTAACCTAACTGCATGAGTACATTATTTAAAGTAACGATTCTTAAAGTGGATCCCGCGGCTCCCAAGGGTTTTGTGGGAAATTCAGAAGAATTCCATAATATATAAGAGATTTTTTGAGCGTTCGTAAGCCTAAAAAACCTACATAAAATAATTATATTAAAACGCCTTACTCTTTTAAATAGCAAAGTCATAGCCCAGGGTATTTGACCGGTTTTAGAAAAATATGTCTAATGGTTCTTAATAGCATAATATTTTTGAAATTTGATTAATTTGTTGTGAATTTCTTTATTTTTTATGAAAATCGCCATTAAAATTCAAATGAATAAAATAGCCGCCGAAACGATGCATGCAGGTCACGTGATATCGTGACGTCAGTTGCAAGTAAACAAACTGTTAGCTGTCAAATAACACCATACAATACTTTTTTTTTTTTTAATAATGGCTTTGCACAAGCATTTAGCCAATGAAAAAGTCTTACAATACTTAAACAATAATAATTTCTTTCATGTATGATGATGATGATGAATGAATAGAAATGAGAAGTGAGAAATGATATACCCCCCAACCCCTCGAGTATCTCAGTAAAGATGTGGGGCTTTATTAAGTCCTCGGGTGGACTTCTTGAGAGAATTTGAAAAGTGACGTTGCACTGTTTTGTTTCATTTGCAACACTCATGCACACTCACGAACACTTAACGGTTAATAATCCACCATTATTTCACATTAATATTCGACATAACACAAATTTTAGAAAATAAAACAAAACCGCAGACATGACTCTTCACTTTCCCGCCAAGAAGTCCCATACAATACTTTGAGTTACATCTTTGATTTACTTGCAAATGACGTCACGACATCACGTGACCAATCCCGTGCGTTTTCGATCACGTGGTCAATCATAAAAATTTAATTATTTTATAAATGATTTTTTATAAAAATAATACTTATTTTAATGTTATGTGCTGGTTAAATTGGTTTAAAAAAATGTTTACTGTTAAGTTAACAACAGTTTGATCTATATTTTCATTGTAGTCAAATACCCTAATAATCTAATTAAGGGGTAAAAACGAAACTATTGACGTCTAGTACTTTTGACTGACAAGCTCTTTGAGTTTTTTAAACATGAGAATACTCGTAAAATCTGCTAATATTCCCGAAAACAAAACACCATAAAACATTGCTGTAAATGAAAATTATTGACTACATCTACGTCCATAGAAAAATTGGCCATATTCTTCAAATTCCGTAGATGTTGTAGTTCGTTTAAAAAATTTTGATCGTGTGGTCGATCTCAGTTTTTTGGAGTCAAGACTACCAATTAATAGCTAACCCAGCCAATGTTTTTACGTTTTTTTTGTTTTTTTTAAAAAAATTTTAAGCCTATGTCACTCCCACAGTCAAAACAAATCTAACGACACCTCATATGTTATAATCCACCATGCCGTTTGGTCTGTAGGGCGTGCCAAAGAAACAGACATACAGACATACATACATACACTCAAAAACATAACCCTCCTTCTGACGCAGTCGGGTAAAAATATACGGAACCGCTGCTTTATAATCATTGCATCTAACGGTTTAGGAGTTTACATTAATTGTTATTCAAACAAACAAGTAACAGTGTTCCGGTTTTTTTTATATGGATTAATTACTTCTTTCTGCTTCTTCTTAGTGTTTATATAATCTCTCTCACTGTGTCGCTCTACTTATTATTATAATTATTTTATTTAAAAATTGTAATGAAAGTATACATGAAAACAATTCTAATTATTGAATTAGGCTGGTATTATTATTGTCACATATACATATATTTACTAAATTTGCAATATCTTTGCATTGAGGCATAACAATGTGACATTTAAGCTGACGATGACCTTTAATAAATTTCGGATTATGCATGCACACGTGCAGTTTCGCAATCTTCACCAAAAGGCACATAATAAGTGTTTCCGCGAATCACCTCAAGGTACTGGTGATCAGAATAAGCAGGTCGTTGGGAATTGAACCCGGGGCCGGAGCTCTAAATGGTGGCCTACGCTAAGTCACTTCATTATATGATATTTTTTTTTAATATGTACTTCCTTTTTAAGCACATTGCGCGTACGGAGGAGTGTGAGATTTGGCATAGTTAAAGTTCATAATGGAGGAGTGCAGAAAGATATTGTCCAACTTCGGCATTTGCGACCGCTTTCGCGACCAAAACCAAATTAAATTAAATCTTTGCTTGTTTGTTTGTGTACCAAAAATAAAGTTGGTTGAGTAAACACTGAACCTTTTAGCCACTCGGCCACCGAGGCTAAGCAGGTATTTACCCGGGTTTGTGATCAACCTCACGTAATTGTCAACCGGGTGGATAAACCTATACCCATTCATTGATGAAGCGATAACATGATTTCATTAATGGAGTTTTTGCCAGCTATGGGTCAGCTATTACAATTATTATAATATCGTATATCTAGTTGCTACATACCATACCAAGCGCGAACTTACGATATTAAGACTGCCCAAACTATAAAATACTATCTCACGAATTTATTACTGACTTTCTATATACCTACACTAGCATTTTACTCGCGACTTCGTCCGCATTCATGTTGCATTATATTTCTCTACAAAAGTAGCTACGGTATGGATGCACCAATAAGGAAAAGCAAATGATTTAAGATCTGCTAAGAAAGAACGTAGAAATAACTTTTTATTTATTTGCCTTAAGAAGAAGAAGTATTAAGTGACGATGACTATATAATTGCCCGTTTACCGTATAAATAACTTGTTTTGATACCGGTATTTTAAACTTATAAAAATAATAACGCGGTCAGTGTCGCTACTGTTATTTATAAATAGAGAAATTAAAAACAGATTTTCTTATTAATACTGGACATAGACTTCACCTAAGGATCTCCACAACTACCGGTTCTTGCTGCTCGCATCCAGCGGCTATCCCGTGACCTTCACCAGATAGCCGGTCCACTTGTTGGAGGCCTGCCTACACTGCCGTGCGTCTACCGGTGCGTTTTGTTCGGTCTGTTTTTTTTAATCCAGGTTATATTTCATCCAAATCCATTAAGTAGTTTTTACGTGAAAGAGTAACAAAGATCCATCCATTCATCCATACCTACAAACTTTCGCGTTTATAATATTAGCAGGATGATGCAGCGGCACCGCTGCGGCGCCGCCGCACCGCCCCGAAAAAAGCATCGTGTGGCCTCACTCTTAAGGTCCTTTTAAAGACGTACAAGAGTGTCAAAAGGTGCTTTTATATTTATGAGAGATATATTTATGTTATTATACAGCTCGAGCTGTATAAAAATAAAACCGACTCCAAAAAATGTGACTGCAAAAATTGTACTAAAAAGTAAAAAATAATTGCGTAGTTTAGTTTGTTTAATTTACTTGCCATTAACCTATATTATACTCAATCTTATATTCTTTCTTAGGAAAATACATAGGTACAATTATTGTTATTTATATTAGACATACGTCAAAAACTTCGATCAAATACGACATAACATTGTCATAATATCTCATTTTTATTTAAGATTTTAATAGTATTTCTGTCTAGATTGGACGAATGCTTTGGATTACTAGAAATAGTGCAGTGGCACTATTTCTTTTGTAGTTGGGGCATGCAAGTCCTATTAATCTCGAAAAGAAAATAGTCACGGACTATTGACTTTCAATCGGTATGTTTTGTCGAATGTGAACTGATAAGCAAATACAAATATAAATAAAATTTGGTAGTACCATTTAGTAGCAAAAACCAGCCGTTAATTCAATTTTTATAGCAGATTTAGCAGTAATTCAGAAATGGCATCGGGTTATCTTTATCATGTATAGTGACGTAAATAAAATGCATACTTTTAAATCGATATATCGATACTTTAATTTTACAGATTTCCTAAAGACCATGCACTAATGTTCATGCTAAAAACGAATGGAAAAAGAAATGTTAGTTAAAATATGTTTTAATAAAGGAAATTTATGTATTTAAAATTAATCATTAATACATTTTTATAGATGTGATAGAACAGAGAAAAAATCAAAGACACTTGACGTTGTCAAATAAAAAAGAACATTTCTTTTTTATACCAAGAGGTTTCATTAACAACAATAGTGGATAAATCGTATTAGACTTCAAAAAGGCATAATCACATTTAGTGAACCCCAGACCTTCGTTATTTTATAAAAGGTGAAAGTTTGACAGCGTATGCTCCCAACAAGGTAACGACGAAGTTTGGGTTACCGTGGATTTGGCAGGTAAACGGTACTAAAGTTGTGTAAAATACCGATCTAAATTCATCAAATAATAAAGTGTGATTTTTTGGTATTACCTTCAGAATATTATTAAAAATCACGTCATTCATTGTCAGACACTTAACATCGTGGCAACCCCTTGCCAGACACCCTTAATGTTCATGAAATTATAATTCTACTTACGTTATAGTATAAAAGCTGATTTTTATATATAACTAGCGACCCGCCCCAGCTTCGCACGGGTGCAATGCTGATATTATCAGTGTTTCTCTACTATATTATGCATGTTTTATACATATAAACCTTCCTCTTGAATCACTCTATCTATTAAAAAAAACCGCATCATAATCCGTTGCGTAGTTTCAAAGATTTAAGCATACAAAGGGACATAGGGACAGAGAAAGCGACTTTGTTTTATACTATGTAGTGATACTTAAGTAATAATTAGATGATGTTTCCTCATTAGACAGACATTTTTGATAGTTCCAACGCCTTGCCAGACAAGCATGTAAATCTTACGAACAGATTTATATAACTAATTATCTGTGTAAATTTTAAAAACATCTTAAGAAAATACATTCGATGCTACAACTACCATAAATTGTTAAAAAATTAAATTTATTCTGTCAATTCATTTAATTAACTTTTATTTCAATAACAGGCTATAAAAAAATACATAATAATAATTTAAAAAAAACAACAAAAAACGAAAAAAAATAATCACATAAACAAATTGTAAACATATAATGTGCGTAATCATACACTAATAATATTGAATAAGTATACTTTGTAGTCTGTATATATTCGAATTATTTTGTTCTTAATTAATAAATAAAAATAAAAATGTTTTATTATAGACAATTTTACAACTCCATCACGTTAGTTACAATATTACCTAATATATCTTATAATATAAACAAAAACACACAAATAAAATAAAAATGAAAATAAAATGAAATAAAAGACACATTGACCAAACGATTACAACAATAACTGCAGGTGGACCCCACAAACCCACTGCCGGTCTACCCATTTGCACGCTTAGTGACGTGCAGATCCGTAAACCTAGCAAATCCCCAATAGGATTTTGGGGATATATATAATAATGAATATTAAATTAATAATACTTGAAGATAGCATATACAATTATTTTAGCTGATGTAAACAACATATACTAAGTACTGTAGGGAAGCCAATGGTAGGTAGAATGCCACATTG
>OY720025.1:5741802-5842315 GCA_963082485.1 Eudonia mercurella
AGCATGTCATAAAATGTGAAGACGAATACAGAAAGTTTGAACCAGTTTGAGAATATCTGACACATTTCTCAAAAATGTGGGTTCTACCAGTGAGGAAAGTGAATGTGAATGTTCCGACTCGGAAATGTCAGGAAAAGACATGATCCTAGATTCTGAATGATCCACAGTACTAGTTGATTTACTTATTTTACCTCCATATTATTCATAATAATCTATTCAAAATTCAAATGTACTTTTATTTACCCATATCAAGTTATGTAATATTATGACAGTTACGAATCACATCAATATCTCGCAATCACTATATCGTTCTTTCGTAGAAAACATAATCGTTAGGGCAATTTAGTAAGCGCAGCTCTATATCATTATACTGCCTAGTTTCGGTCGGCCATCTTCGGGAACACGAAGTTAGTCGATGCCCATTATTTACCTTGAAGTACTTACTGTACCTGTTGTTGTCATAATAAAATCTGCCGTGCTAAAAGCATACTTTTGAGATATTCTAAGAAAAATTTCTTGGTAATGGTAAACAGCAAAGGACTATTTACTAATTTTGTACTAATTAGCTTACCCATAGCACTTTTATTATTAATTACATTAAAAGTAAACTAGTAGAATTGGGTAAAGATTGCAATCCTAAAAAATACACAGCCGTTTTCGGTTTCACAACGACAACATAAATCATATTACGAAATATAATAACGAATGTAGTCTGATCAATGTCTACAACGGGTGCGCGGGCGCAAGCCGGCGCGTGAGCGGGGGGCAGGTGGCATTGACAGAGGCCATGATCTACGAAGCGCGGTTAATGCCCGCGCGACCCGCCAGCTACTCGCACGACTCAAACTCGCGCTCGATGGAGGCGTTTTACTAAAACTCCTTGTGACCTTTTCGATTTCTTATGGACTAAGTACTTCTATCAAAAAAATAACTTACATAAATAAGCTTCTGCTATGGAGATGAAAAATTAGATAAGCGTTTGTATTTATTGATTTTAAACAATTTATCGATATTCTGATTTATTTTTTTAATTATAATGTTTTTAAAGTAAAACATCTAAGTCCTTTCTAATAAAAAAAAAAATATATGATTTTGAAATACAGGTTTCATGGTTTATGTATTTATTTATTTATTTATTTATTGGGCAGTCAACAAAAACATGTACCACCAAACAAACAGTAGATATAGGGTAAATGCCAAACTTATTCTAAGTACAGGTTTCGTCAGGAACGTTTCTATAATAGTTTATTGTTAACTTTTAAGTTTTTTATACTTTAATTTACTTATGAGAACTTATGAATAAAACGCACTTAAAAATTAGAAACTTACTTAAAAGCTTTGTCGTCTTCTTGTCCATTATGAAGCCCATTGGGCAAGGGTCCATGCTCATGAAGCTCATGAATATCTTTCTCGAATGGAGATGCCGATTTGTCTTCGGGACGCTCTTCTAGAACCATTCCGCGTAGTCCAGACACCACTCCGGCCACTTTCTCGCCTCCACCGCCGGAAGCGACTCCTCCAGCTTCTACCAAAAAATAGAGAACAAATAGAGTTACCAGCGGAGTTGATATTGCTCATTGGATTACTATTGGCATTTTTAATTATAGATTGCAAATAATTGCTAATATTTATTGGTATATGTATAACCAAGATTAATTAAAATGTAAACCTAAACCTAAACATGATCATTAAAATATTATATATTTTTTAGCATTCATTTATTCTCTTTTCATAAAAACTAGAATTTACAATATTTATTTTCTATATGGATTATTAGAAGTTTTTATATATTTCAAATAGCAATAAATAATAAGGAAACTTTTGTACAGATAGGTCGACAGTTCGACACACTTTACTTTAAGGGGGTGCCGCGCGGAATTTCGAAAATTTACGTGTTTTTAAGTCACTGGTGCTAGGCGCTGAATAGCTCATATACATTAAAAGGACTAGTGTAGGTTAGCTTGATCCTTTCACAAGGCCATGGTTGTCTTGGAATTTGAAATAAATACCCAGAAACTGCATAAACAATACGTAAAAGTAATGATATATAAAATTTATTTTTTCCGAAACTTTGTAAATATAGCACAAATGAAACAATGATCCGTCATCAAAATGTTTGTATTGATATTCCGCAGGTCACATTTTTCAATTTATAAATATTAATATGAAAATATTCAGACTTTTATTATTTTTTACCCAAACGCCTATGATTTTACGAAAGTGAACATTGCTCTAATTAAATCACCAGCCTACTCTGTACAGATATTAGTGTGCGTGCGTATTCGTAGTCGTACGCCGTTGTCACACCACTGTCACGCGCCGCTCGCTCGCTATCATAAAGAAACTTCAAACTCGCAATTTTGCGTCCGCGCTGCACCCCCTTTACATTGATTAAAATGTCGCAAATAAACAAACTTTTTAAACACACTTTCGACAACTTTACCTGTAGGAGATCCGCCCAACACATATTCGACCATCTTGACTCCAAGACCAGCAGTATCTCTAGGCGACAAAATGCTGCCTGCATCGCCGCCGGGAAATGCTACGCCACGCCGCGTGCTCATCATGGGTACACCAACATTATGCTCCACAGCTAAAACACATAATCCTAATATAACTCAATATATTGTGTGGTTAACTTCCGTCACCCTACTTGCCCTCAATGAGCTTATAAAATATGATGTAATGCTAACATTAAATCATTCAATTTATTTTATTAATAATTTTGTACTTTACATTTGAATAGCTAACTTAATGTAGTTACATTCTCATTCCAAGTTTTAGTTGGTTATTAGGTTCATTAAGATGGTTATTACAACTAATAACACTGAATGTAATCATTTGTATACTAACAAACAGCTGTGAACTTTATTGTATAAGTAATCAGACAAAAAAGACAGTTGTTTGTGTAAATACAACCCATCAAAAACAATACTTGTCAAAAAAAAACCAAGTCTCGCAACTCAGTTGTTCTGCGGTAAAAAGTTGTGAGATCCATGTAATACCAAGTCGGTTATTAATTTATTCAGTCTCTACTTAAGCGACTTTCTGTCTTAATACGTCCAGTCTCTAAGACCACAATCGTGGTCCATAACATTCTTTAATGTTTTATATAAATATATTGAGACTTGGCCATCGCACTAAATAATTGAATTTACATGTGTTTTCAGGCGATTGAATTTACACGTGTTTTCAGGCGATGGCCAAGTCTCAATATATTTATATAAAACATTAAAGAATGTTATGGACCACGATCGTGGTCTTAGAGACTGGACGTATTAAGACAGAAAGTCGCTTAAGTAGAGACTGAATAAATTAATAACCGACTTGGTATTACATGGATCTCACAACTTTTTACCGCAGAACAACTGAGTTGCGAGACTTGGTTTTTTTTTGACAAGTATTGTTTTTGATGGGATCTCATTTCTTTTTGTATTTTGTAGAGACAGTTCTACTTTTTTCCTTTCGATTTGGCAGGGGCACTACCATGCGCCTATATTTATATGGGACTAGCTTAAACCCGCGGCTTCGCACGCAATAATAATAATTGCCGTAAAATAAATAAAATAAAACATCGTTACGAATAAAGCCAATATTGAAAAATTTAACTGAACCTATTATTCCATTATATTATACATGAATCAGTGGATTCATTAACTGCACATGTAACTTTGTAATCCTATACATTTATATGGGATTACAAAGCTATTTATGCAGTTGGTGTATCTAGAAAACTGGACCGAAATTGCAAAATATTTTAGTTTTTCCTTGATTCATACACCAAACACTACTTATATTCCAAATTTGAAGCTTCTAGGTCTGCTAGAAGTGCCTTAGAATTTTGATGATCGGTGAGTCAGTCAGTGAGTGACAAAATTAAGAAATTTGACCCGTTATAATTCTTAAAATACTGGTTCAAATTGAATGAAATTTGAAATATACGTGTCTTTACAATGCCTGCATAGTTACTGAAAATTTCAGTCTTCTAGTTTTATCCACAACGAAGTTACAGGGGGTCGAAAATGGTTTGAATTGCTTCGAGAAAAGGATGGTACGGCCGTGACGCTTTTTTGCTCGACTTGGTGGGGGCACGGCCGTGCCCCCAGATATTATTATTATGTAACACAATTTAAAAAAAACCTTCTGACGCATATTGAACAATAAAATTATTTTCTTGCGTTTTAACTTATTCTCACTTTGTCATACATAGAAAGATCCATCAGCATAATTACCAATACGTACTATGTTGCATATACGAAACGACACAACTACTTATACAACAGACCTACTATGTGGTAAGCTTTTCTCATGGTAAAAACTGGCCACTCAGATTTTCACCATGATTTATACCATGCTACATCAATCTTACAATAAACAGTCCTAATATATAAAATATATTAACGTATATTAAGATTTGTATGAGAATGTATGAAAGTAAAATGTTTAATTCGGTTTTTAATTTTAAGCAATTACCTATTTAGGATAAAAACAAACTTAAGACGAGAGGAGAAAAACTACTAAGCCCTAGGTTGTATATGTATTGGTAATTTTTCGTAATGCGTATTGGACATTTCGCGAATATGTCATTTAGTTTATTGAACGTTTCGCGTATGTGTCAATATGCGTATTATGGATTTTTCATTTAACGTATTGGTCAATATGCGTCAGAAGTAAAAAAACGTTTGTATAAATGCGATATAAAATCCACGTATCTACACATCTCTCATTTCTCCTTTTCAAATTTCAAAATATCCTAAGCTTATTATTAAGACATTATGTATATAGCATGCAAAAAAAATATCCTACTATTATACTATGAAACAAATAATTTATTATTACATCAATAAGCATTAATCAGTATTACAAAAAAAATGAGAAGATAAATCTATGCATGATGGATGATAATAATAAACCAATTCGTTACTTGCCATATCTCAAGAATGTAGTAATAATTTCGCATAAAAAAAGTATTTCTGCTTAGCCATTTTCAAAGTGTTATTTTGAACTTAGTAATAGGAAGTTGTTTTATTTCTTGTGGTATTTTATTAAATGTCGTGATTGCCATTGCTGGTGTATTTGATTGGAAACGCTCAGTTTTTGGTATTGTATCTTGTATTATTTTGTCTAATATATCTACTTCCATGACATACAGACAAGTCAATAGTAAAGTGTTTTCAAGTATATTCTGCAGGAAACTACCGGATGGATATTGCATGCATTGGATATATTGCACGTATATCCTCATGAATATTCCTTAATCATAGAAAAACTCATTAAAATCGATTTATTTTTTAAAAGAATTAAAGCTTTAAAGTCTGTATGGGATATGAGGATGACTCATGTAATTTTGATAATATAAAATACTACTGCTACTACCTTGGGCAGACCATGTAGGGTCTCGCCACATCTGCTCTGGGTTGAGTTGCAGTGGAGGAAGATGTTGTGGACCTTTGCTGTCGCCACCGGCACCAGGACCTTTATCCCACAGTTTCTTTGCAGCAGGTGCGATCTAGGAAAAATTTAAAAAACTTATGATGGCAATATCGCAGAACACTTTCTAGCATTAACAAAATCACACATTTTCAATATTTCTACTTTATTTATTTAGAATTTGATTTAATAATTGTATTGTATTATTAACTTTATTATTGTATATAGCATGATTTCCTTGCAACATATGTGCTTCAGTTAAGTTAATCACAATAAAGAACTAAAGCTAAAGCACTCCTTAGACTGGCAACTTTAGTTAAAGATACTATTAACTTAATTGAAGAAACTATACATTTTTAAAGATTTTGTTGAAGGTTGCCATTTGCAGCACAATTTACAGTTGTCGCAATTCTATATAATATCTTCAAACCCATAGTCAGAAGTCAATGGTTGCCAGTTGAGGAAACCAGCTTTGGAGGAAACCAGTTTGAAAGTTGTCAAATGCAGCAATTTAAAACTGATTCAATCATCAATTGCAGCAAACGGAAAACAGTTGTCAATCACCAAAACTCGCAACTAGAGTAGCTATATCTGCACAATTTCTTTAGGTTATATAGAAACAACTAGGAGAGAGTTGCCTGTTACCACAACACAGAACTGAAAGTTGCTCTGTCTCTATGGAGCGTCTAAGACTTATAATAACACAAAAGAAATTGGTCATTGTCAATGACCAATTTCTTTATTGTATGCGGGCTGTATGCTCAATGACTCATTGAGCATACAGACACCGCAGCCTTTGGGTGCTTACAAAACCAAATATATCATGTGGATGTTGCTGACCCTAATCATTCTCGATGGATCTAGTACCCTTCAAACTGAAACTCAGCAATGGAAACAATGCTGTATTCAGAGAAATATTTATTAGACTGACAGCCATACAGCCTGATTTTGGGCAGACCCAACTTCACTTGGCCAATCTTTTTTGTAACAGTGAACAACTTTACTTTGTTTTTTGCATTAACTTCCTTATACAATCAGGCACTCAAATTAAACAGATTGGCAGCAGGTTTTTGAAAGTGTTGTTTACAATAACTTCTTAATAGGGAAATTAAATGGAAATGCAGGTACCTATATAAAACGAATATGAAATTCTTCAATTATTAACATTTATAACTTCAATACCAATCAAAAACATCTGTTGTGTCCACTACCAAATTTTTGAAGGATTATAAATCAATTATCAACATTTATTGTTTTCTAAAGTTTACACAAACACTACACATTGAAATGAAACAACTTTTATGGATCATCATCATCATCATCTCAGCCAAAAAGACGTCCACTGCTGGACAAAGGTCTCCCTCAAAGATAAATCATTTTGAGGGGAATTTGCCATAATCGCCACGCTTGGCAGGCGAGTTGGCGATCGCAGTAAGGTGAGAATAATCACAGAGAGACGCTGCTGCCCATCCTCTGGACTGGTCCCATAGTCGCCTTCTACGACACCCACAGGAAGAGATGGGGTGGTGCAATTCTTTACCCCCAGCACAATACGGGGATTTATGGATCTACTCACGTTTATTTTACACATTACTTTTGAATGTTTATCCTGACGTTTAGAACCCTTTGTAGGGTCTATGGTCACAGGGAGACTGATGTCTTGGTTGTCTCATAATTAGTTAGTAGTTTGTATACCCTCATTTAAATTAAATCAGGTGCGTTGCGTTTTATGCAGAAAGAGCTTACAGTGTCTTTTGGTCTGACAGTATGGTGTTGGTGCAGTCCAGTTTGACTCGACTGTGGACTCTATTATATTGGGCAAAAAAAGAGAAGTGTGTGACCACGGACCCTGCAAAGCGATTGAAACGTCAGGATAAACATTAAAAATTAATGTGTAAAATAAACGCGAGTAGATCCATAAAAGTTGTTTCATTTCAATTATCAACATTACATAATACTTGAAACAAAATGAAAATGTTACCCCTAATTGAGAGAGAGAAACATATTGTTTAAAGGTAGGTATTAGAATCGGAATTAGAATATTTACTTATTTGCTATAAATAGGGTAACATTACAAATGGTAAAAATAATAATATTGGAACTTAACCTATTAAACTATATATTAACAACAGCATGCCATTTTTGTATTGAAAATATATATTATTATTACTATAAAACATATCGGTATGGCAGGACTTAACTAACAGAAGTTAAGACTAGCTAGGTATGGTCCATCCCAGCCAAAATCTGCAGTGTATTTTTCTGCACAAACAAAAACCCACCTGATAACTAAGCTACTCAATTCATTAGTTATTTAACAAACAATTTAAATAGACTACTGTAAATTTTAAATTGTTGGTATTACAGTAATATAACAAAAACATTACAGTAATATAGAAAGACAAGACTTAAGTCAACAAGTTGCCTAACTAAATACATAGTCAACAAGTTGCAAAACTAATACAATAGTTAAAAACACAAAATTATTTTTTAAATGTTTCCCAAAAACATGTATATTTTTAACTATTGCATGCATTGCTTGAACAATGTGACTAGCATTGTTGCTATGGCTACAGAAAAAGTTATGTTGGTGTCTAGCTAAGCGGACTTAAAACAAGTTCTACCACCAACCTTGGTTATTTTGAGTGTGAGACTAGCAGTCTAACCACTAGACAACAGGCATTTAACTATATTCTCCTGCTCCTCTATTTAAACTTGAGACATTGGGTTGTCTTTAAATAATTTTATATGCCTAGATAAAATTACAATTAAAGCTCCGTTGTTCAGATATTTATATTTTAATTATACATGTTAGTGTAACATTTCAAAATATATACTTAAAACTATATAATTAAAACAATAAACATTTATAAAGCAAACACAAAACATTAGCAATGCCTTAAATGACCTCTACGTGCCCAAATAAATTAGGCAATATTTGTAAATATTTCAATTGGCATCAATATTTCAATATAATAGGAGTACCTATCTACCTACCTACCTTTTGATTTGAAATACTACACTGTAAATTCAAGTATTCTAGTAACTAAACCGTAATCTATATCTAAAGGAGCTTTTATGTGCTTCTAAAAAAAAAATCTAACTTAAATGACAGAAGGTTTAAAAATTAGTCCATGACTACCACATCTAATTACAAATAAGTCAAGGGCAAAGTAGTAAACTGTTCAGATATTATTGAACTCTACTGTACTACAAGGGTAAAACAATACCTACATCAACAAAAATCTAAGAATTGTATGTTCTGTATATGCGATATAAATCAGTAGTTAAGACAGCAGCATATTTTGTTATGAATAAAATAAAATTTTTAGCATTACTGTATGTGAACATTCGATCAAATAACAAAAATGTTACTATGCAAAATCAACTTACACCTACGACCGGTGAAGATTCCAAACCAGAAATGGCGGACGCCGGTGACAAGTAAACAAAACAAAAACGGACCTGTTGCTTGTAAAAAGGATAATTCCGACATTTCATGACTTAAAACTGTAACAAAGATCGTTTATGCACAATTTAAAACAGTCAAACTTACCATGTCGGGGCCCATATCCTTAACATCAGATTCAAAAAAAAAGTCACTCAAGGGTTTCATGCGTACAGTCCACCTAAAGCTCAGACATGTACTTGCGAAAGCTTTTTCTCTATAAAAATAACACTTTCCACCGCAACTACTCGATTTTACTATTATTTCACAGAAAACGAAAAGGTAAGTCTACATTTCTCACACATAAACGTTTGCAGGCAACGAAATAACATCAGAAAGATCAAAACTCAAATGATACAATGTTGACTTGTTTCGAACAAAGGACATACGCTGAACACAGCGCCTGCGCTAAAACTCCCCGCCCGGTAGTACGGGAGAGCGTCGTCGCCGCTACTACGATCGAGTTTCATGATACATAATCATAGATGGCGCGCATAATGAACCAAAGAGCATGTAATGAGCGAAATATTTTGGCCGCAAAGAAACCTTTCGCAGATTTTGACACTTGTGATTTTTTAGATTTATCTAAATACCTATGTAGGTATGTACTAGTCTTAATAAGTAATAATTTGTAGTAGTCTAGTAACTACTACACTGTATAAAGGAAATAAGGACTACAATTCGATATTTTTTTGGTTTTTGTCGATTAACAGCCGAAGCTAACTAGAGATTTGTTGCTTAGTTATTTCTGTTATTTATCGGAAAATAACAGCGGTTGCTAGGTAACTAAACTAAGATAGGCCTATCTCTTACCAGAGATAGGTTATTAATCCCCAGCGTAAGTGAAGTAGGTATAGGTCGCGCCAAACTTCTAGTCCCCTCTGAAGTTGGCGCGATTCGCGTCGCAGTAGTAAAAAATAGGCGTTAGTAGGGCGAAGGCGGGGACGAGCGGTAGGGCCTGACTGTACAGCTGCGCAACGAAGCAACTTCAGGGGACTAGAAGTTTGGCGCAACTTATACCTACCTACTTAGTTGGCACTAAATTTGGTCAGTAATAAAAATGTTTTCTGGTTTAGTTTCTTTCCTGCAATTTGTTTTGCCGAATATTAGTGAGTTATATGATTACTTAACGTAACTTTACTAACAAACTAACAAAAACGTAATGTCTCGGGACCGATTTTGATTTAAAAAACCGGCCAAGTGCGAGTCGTACTCGCGCACGAAGGGTCCCGTACTTTATAACGTATAAAAAAAAACTACTTACTAGAACTCGTTCAGACCAATTTTCGACTGAAGTTTGCATAGTAATGTACATCATATATTTTTTTTAGTTTTATCATTCTCTTATTTTAGAAGTTACAGGGGGGGACGGGACACACACATTTTACCACTTTGGAAGTGTCTCTCGCGTAAACTATTCATCAGTATAGTTCCTATAGCTGCAGGCCTCCGTCACTCCATGTACTTGCGCGCGTTAGTTACCTACCGGGCGCTGGATCGCCGCACGGTGGTTCCAGTTTTAAAATAGGTGGACGTAGCATCAAAAGTCCGAATTTCGATTTGATTTTTTTTATCAGTATAGATAATAGTAATACAAACAACATTTTGTTTTACAGAATTCTTCGATAAGTTGATAGTTTCCGAGAAAAAAATATGTAATTTTTTTTTGTATGGAGAAAATCAGTTTTTGATTATTTTTTTAATTGTGTGAATATGTTAGGTGTTTGGCGTATATGCCATGGTAGTACAAGGTAATGCGAACCTAAAATAAAATAAAACATGTGCAACCACTTGCGGCCACGCGAGATTTGTTAGGGTAGTACACAGAACACAATTACTATGGTAGGGCCTCGGCTCGGGTTAACCGGGTTGTGGGGGCGGGAAGAAGCACTCAGGTATGTACATGTCTGTACCTGGTAAAGAGCGCGTGTGAACCGGGTGGTAGTACCCTTATTCTATGAGTACGGTGTCTTGGGCCTAAGCGAGTGCGCATTGTGAATGTGTAGTGGTATTTTGAGGATGTGGCAGGTCTGTTTTTGATGTGAGTTGGAATGTGGTTTCACCTACTTTTATTTTATGATGTGATTTTTGTGCGGCTTCCGTTCCTCCGTCTGTCTGTACGCTAATACGAGCGCTTAGCGCTCTTATAGTAACCAGTGACAAAATTAGGATTTAAGCAATTATTTATGATTTTTATTTACCCTTTCAACGCCAATGACGGATATATCCGACAAACTCGTTCCGTGCCCACCACGCCCGACTGATATATCAGAGAAATAAAGTAGTAGAAACCAATCTTTTATTTTTACATGCCTGAAAGAATTTATTAAAGTTTTTGTCGGTATTTCCAAACATTTAATATCTAAAGCATTAAATAAAGTTACAATTGTACAATTCAGAGGAGGTGGTCCTCAAAGCAAAATGTCCTCGTTGAAAAAACGACTGTAAGGTAGTAAGTCATGGTAGCAAAACGTCTGCAATTTAAAAGGGTATTCTTTGTACAGAGCATAATGTCCCCTATTATCAAACGACCACAATTTAAATGGTCACAGGAGCAACGTCAATTTAAAAGGTACTCACCTAATTAAAAACATTTCATGAGAGTATTCTTATGACCACTCGTCTGAGCATGTGCGAGAAATAAAATTGGAAGAAATGTGAATCTGTCGAGATGGCAATCCATAGAAATAGAAATCTGTTCAAATGGGATCTTGTATTTGAATTACATTCGGGACATTATATCCACTGGTCCGACTGCATCAGGAACACGGAACTCCTACGCCGTGCTAACACTTGCAGCACAGAGGCGTGTATGATGGGGCGTCAGCTACGCTGCTGGTGTGGTCATGTGTTCAGTATGCCCGATGAGAGGATTGCCAAACGCGTCTTCTACTGCGAGCTTCAAGAAGGCAAGCGAAAGCAAGGCTGCCAGCTTTTGCGGTACAAGGACGTGTTGAAAAGGCATATGAAAAGATGCCACATCGAACCCTCGGAATGGGAGTCGCTTGCTGGAAATCGACCCAAATGGAGACGCCTCGTTAAGAAAAAGATCTACGCTTTCGAGGGTAAACGTGTAGAAGAGCTGGACTTTAAACGAAATGATCTCAAAGCACGACTACCTGCGGTTATTTCCTACAATTATCGCGGTGGATTGACCTGCCCTAAGTGTGACTGCCCTTTTCTTGCCAAAATTAGCTATATTAGTCACTTATCTTTTGACTGTCTATAAAAATAAGCTTCGTGGCTGAACACCGTGCACTACTGCTAGGTTTTTCATCCATTACAGCTTATTATTCTATTATTTTTGTGCTATCAAAATGTCAGCTGTTAATTGCAAACAGGTAACGGCTTCGAAATAGGTTTTTTGCACGCTATTACTAACGTGTAAAAATAAGTCCTGATGCGTTAAGGACGTCTTGCTTTCATGACATTTTTAATTAATGACGATTTTTTTTTCTAATTGTTTGTGCTTAATGTCATTATTAAAAGAATACGTGAACACTTACAGATAAAATACCAAGAAAACCAGCAATTTTAGCAATTTTCAGTACATTTACACGAGTTTAAGTAATTAATTCGGATATTTTTTAACCAAAATTAAAAAAAAAAAACAAAATACCTCTTGAACTGTGCGGCCAATGCGATGTTACTGAGGACGGCTGGGTAGCAGAAACCAAACAGCCTGTTTACTAAAAATATAATATTCCACCTTACCCCTTAGGTAAAGTGGGGCTTTACTGAGATCTAACGCGGACTTCTTGAGAGAATTTGAAATGTGACGTTGCACTGTTTTTGCTTCATATGCTAACACTCGCATAAGTGTTCGTAAGATCATGAACACTTAAAAAAGGTGGAACCTGCCAAAGCATTTAGCCGTAACGTAACATGTTCGATGCGAGCATTCGCATGGTCAGTACTTAAGGGGGGTGCAACGCGGACGCAAAACTGAGAGTTTCAAGTTTCTTTATGATAGCGAGCAAACGGCGCGTGGCAGTGGTGTGACAACGGCCCACGACTACGAATATGCACGCACACTAATATCTGTACAGAGTAGGCTGATGATTTAATTAGAGCAATGTTTACTTTCGTAAAATCAAAGGCGTTTGGGTAAAAAATAAGAAAAGTCTTAATATTTTTATATTCATGTTTTTTAATGGAAAAATAAGACAACAGTGACCTGCGGAATATCAATACAAACATTTTGATGTCGGATCATTGTTTCATTTGGGCTATATTTACAAAGTTTCTGAAGAAATAAGTTTTTAGATATCATTATTTTACGTAATGTTTATGCAGTTTCTGGGTATTTGTTTCAAATTCCAAGACAACCATGACCTTGTGAAAGGATCAAGCTAACCTACACTAGTCCTTTTAATGTATAAGACCTATTCAGCGCCTAGCACTAGTGACTTAAAAACACGTAAATTTTCAAATTCCGCGCTGCACCCCCTTAATACTGTGAGTTGAGCCACTCGCCGCGAATGGTGCGTATGTAAGTCAGTCGCCACCATAGCGGTTATAAATAATCACAGGACAAAACAAAACGGCAGACATGACTCTTCACTTTCCCGCCAGGAAGTCTTATAATTACAAAGTAATTCATACATTGAAAGTTCTAAATCACCAAAACGAAAAGTTGTCATCAATCTTTATATGCATTCGGTTTAACAGGAAGTTAAGGTTTCCTCTTAGGAAGCACAAGCTTTTCTATACAACCGTATTCCTGCTTGTTAACAGACTTCAAAAAAGGAGGAGGTTATCAATTCGTCGGGATTTTTTATGTATGTTACCCGATTACTCGAAGACACCTGAACCGATTTGGAAAATTCTTTTTTTGTTTGAAAGGGTATACTTCCCAGGTGGTCCCATAGTCATCAGGTCAGGATCTGATGATAGAACTCTGAAGAAATCAAGGGATGTCTTCATATTTAACCTAGTTCGAGGTTCTCAATTCATCGGAATCTTTTTTTATAGGCACACTTGAAGCGATATTTATGCCATGGAGCTGGTCTGATGATGGAACCGGAAGGTGGCCATAAGATTTCGGCAGTTAAACGACACAACCCCATCGAGTTTGGACTTGTTTGATCCGTCTTGACGAGTACTTTGGTGCTAGATGGTAACCAGGGTCTGATGATGAAACCCTGAAGAAATCGAGGTGAACTTTCGAAAATCGTAGTGGCGACTAGTGCGTTTGTTATTTTTTTTCATTAAGTATTTTAAAGCACTACTATTTAATAAAGGTCTAGAGTCGATCTGATGATAGAGCCGAAAGACAGTCGAGGGAACTCCTCAAAACGATTTACAGCAATTACCCGGTGTTTGAGCTTGATTAATTTGTATTGGTGAGAACTTTACACCTAGATGGGTTGTGACTGTCATTAGGGGTTCGATGATAAAGACGAAGGAGAGTCAAGGGAACTCCTCAACGTTTTACAGTAGCTATCCGTGTTTGGCTGTAATTCATTTCTATTGATGAGGAACTTTGCACCCATATGGGTTAAAAGTGCCATTACAGGTCAGATGATTGAGACCATAGACAGTCGAGGGAATTCCTTAACGATTTACAGCAGTTACCTTTTGTTGGGCTTACTTCATACGATTCAATATGCCAAAATGTTCAGTTCGTAAAAAATAATACCTAGGTAATTAAGATTGAAGTTTTTGTTGGAGGTTTCATTTCGTAGCCAACATAAACATTTTCTTTTAATCCTGGCAGACTCAGTACTGTCATATTTGTATACTCTGTTTTTATTATTGTCATTGTGAACAAAGATTTGCCATCATCAAAAGTGGTTTTTTTTATTGTTTACTGTTGCTCGTTGCTCTATTTATTATAATAGGTTATGGGCCCAGCACGAAATAGTAAAACATTGTTATAAATATGTCAGAAACGAGGAATCAAAATTTTTCACATGAAAAATTACGTGGACGAGAAAATTACGTCGAATGGAAATATGTAATGAAAAATGCATTGATTCACGACATTTTATGGATCTGTATAAGCGGTTGCGGCGGTGAGGATGTTAAAATAACGCCTGAGGTGAAAACTCGACGTAACGAAAAAATTTTGCTAAAATCTAAAATTTGCTTGAGCGTTGAAAAGTCATGTTTCTTACATTTAATGTCGGCGAAGACGGCAAAAGACGCCTGGAATACACTAGAACGTGCTTATGATGACAAGGGACTCGGTTCAAGAGTGAGAACTCTCCAGAACTTGTGCGCTGTCAAATTTGGAAAGTTCGCGATCAGGGAAGCTTACGTCAATGAAGTTTTGTCATTAGCACAGCAATTAGCGAATATGAACAAGCCTGTTGACGACGAGTTTCTTGGTGCGCTGATGCTCAAAGGTTTACCGTCGGAGTACGAGCCCATGATCATGGCACTAGAGCATTCGGGAGCTGCCATCACCGCTGATCTAGTAAAATCAAAACTGCTACAGGATCAACGTTGGACTACTCATGGAGTTCGACTGAGTGCTTATATTTTACCAGAAAAGGCGCTACTACGAGTGACTCCTGGACGAAAAGCGCATCAGCACAAGGAAGAATCAAAAGCGAAGGATAGTTCTGGACGAAAGAGAGAACCGTGGTGCTGGAAATGCAGACAGAAAGGACATCTGAAGAAAGATTGTCGAAACGAGAAGGCTTCTTCAGGAAACTTTGTGTTGACAGCATTGAGTACTAGGCCGTCCTAGTAAGATTCCGAGTCCGTACTCGGAATCTTCGTGGTACATAGACTCAGGTGCAACAAATTGTTTGACTGGCAGGCGCGATTTGCTGACAGACTTTAAATTGCGTGGTAGTTTTGTAGTGGAGAGAAACTGCAGTGTACAGGCATAGGTAACGTTATTGCACAAAAGATCCCGATGGGTCGAAGTGTTACTGCAAGAGGGAAATCTCAGCAGGCCCCACTAAGATAAGATAGGTAACGTTAAGTTGTCAGATAACACGACGTTGACTGACGTATTGTTTATACCTAAGCTTTCTGTGAATCTTATATTGTTTCCCAATTGATTAAGAACGGTTGTACTGTAATTTTTGATACTAAGGGTTGTACAATTTCAAACTTGAGCGATGTTTTGATTAAGGCAAATGATGTGGGAGGTGCTTATAAATTTCAGACCTGCAGTCTAAGTGCAAATCTAACTATTAGCACTACAACTTGGCATCAAAGACTTGGTCACTTGAGCGGCCATTATATGAAGCTTTTGAGAAAGGGACTTGCTAATGATATTAGTTTTCAGGAGGACCCTTGTAAAGACGTTGCTTGTGAGGTTTGTTTGAAAGGAAAGCAAGCCCGTTTTCCTTTTCCTAGCAATCCTAAGAAGACTGTGGCTGCAAAACGGTTGGATTTGATCCATACCGATTTGTGTGGTCCGTTGCCGGTGAATTCGCTTGGAGGCAAGAGGTACATCCTGACGTTCTTGGATGATCATTCAAGGTAGGTGTTCGTGTACTTGCTGAAGCGTAAGAGCGAGGGCGAGGGCGAGAGCGTAAGGGGTCCGTGGAGATATTCTTCCCGACAAGCGACGACGGTGTCATCGATGACGAGTGTCTCGCGGAAGATGAGCCTGAGGTTGAGCTTGAGGCGGAGAATGCGAAGCTACCGTTCCCACAGAATGTAGAGATTCAGGTTGAGGCGGAGAGGCCGGTATCGCCTTAAGTTTGGTTCGAGGTGAAATATCAGGAACAGAGCTCATCTACTGATACAGACGGTATACCACAGGAGTCACATATTGATGGACCTGCCTATAATTTACGGTCGAAAATACCGAGGACAATGACTGCACTCGAGATAAAGTTGTATGAGCCGACAACTGTCAAGGAAGCTTTGCAATCGAGCGATAACAAGCTATGGCAAGACGAGATTGACTCATTCAATAAACATGAAGCTTGGAAGCTTGTTGACAGACCGGCGGATAAGAACATTGTCAAGAATCGGTGGCTATTTAAAATTAAACGCAATGCGAATGGAAAAATAGCGTGTTATAGAGCGCGATTAGTTGCGAAGGGATTTACCCAAAAGTTCGGAATTGACTACATGGATACGTACTCTCTAGTTGTTCTGCATAGTTCGTTGAGAATGTTGCTGTCTCTTACGGAGGAGCTAGATCTGAAGATTGATCACCTTGAAGTCAAAACTACCTTCTTGAATGGTAATTTGAGCGAGGAGATTTATATGTCACAGCCAGAAAGATTCATAAGACAAGGCGATGAGTATAGTCTACAGACTCAAGAAAGCCGTGTACGGCTTAAAGCAGGCGTCTCGTGCCTGGTACGATAAGGTAAAGCAAGTTTTACTCAGAGAGGAGTTCACGCAGAGCAAGCATGAGAGCTGCATCTTCACTCGTCGAGTGGGTAAGCGAACTATTATTATCGCACTGTATGAAGACGATTTTTTCGATTTCTATGATTGTGACGAGCTGGCTAAAAGCTGAAAACGTCATTGAAGTCTGACTTTACTATTAAGGATTTGGGTGAGGTTAAACATATGCTAGGCATTAAAGTAGATCGCAATAGTAGTGAGTTGAAGCTGAGTCAGAAAAACTATATTGAAAAGTTGCTTGAACGTTTCGGTATGAGCGACTGTAAAGTTGCAAAGACGCCCTTAGACGTAGGTCTGAATTTTTCTGATAGCGCTAACCACGATAATAGTTTACCATATCAGGAGTTGATAGGATCTTTAATGTACTTGTCTGTTACATCTAGACCTGACATTTCATTTGCTGTAAGCTTTCTTAGGCAGTACAATACCCGCTACACAACGGAACATTTTGCTGCGGCCAAACGTGTGTTGCGTTATTTGAAAAGCACAATGAATTTGGATGATGAATGAAAAGTGTTGAGCATGATAAGTTTCGTGTTTATGGTTTTACTGACGCTGATTGGGCTAACGGAGCCGATCGTAAATCATATACGGGATATATCTATAAGCTAGGTATGATTGTAATTTCCTGGGGTTGTTATAAACAATCATGTATTGCACTTTCGTCTACCGTGGCGGAGTATATAGCTTTATCGGAAGCGGCCAAAGAGGCGGTATACGTCCGTGCGGTTCTTACTGAATTAACAGGTCAGAGTAACACTGTATAGCGATAATCAGTCTGCGGCGAAGCTTGCCACTAATCCGGTTTTTCATAAACGGTCTAAGCACGTAAACATTAGATATCACTATATTCGTGAGGCAGTTAACAATGAAGTCATTAAGTTGTCATATATGCCTACAGAGCAGATGACTGCAGATATGCTCACGAAGGCACTGCCTTCTTGTGCAATAATAATAAATAATTATAATTAATAATAATTCGTTATTTTTAAGTACGATTTCCTACCCAAACCTATAAATCAAAATTATATTACAATTCCAGTACAAAAATCAAATAAACTAAACACCCAATTATCTATAAAATATACACTGATTTTAATTATTATACCGTAAACTATTTTAAAACATAATTACAATTTATAATGATATATTTACACAATTACAATGTGACAATTCTTGTCTACACCTATTAGCTATTAATTTAAATAAAATATTATTATATGTGCTAAAAACCTACTGTTGTGTTTGAAGCCTGTGAACGGCATGAATAGTATAGATTGTGATGAAGTATATAAAATAAATCAATCGATTGACACAATTTCACTTGTTGTTTTCAAACGCTACACGTCGAAATGAGGCAAAACGTCAGTAACAATGGTTTGAAATGTCACACTAAAAACCGCCTTCAAAAAAACCTAACCCAAAGAAAAATCACAATCAGCAAATTTCCTAAATTAAATTAAAAATACAACAAAAAAAACAATAAAGTACTCTAACACTAAAAAGTTGTAAAAAACCTTTCTTTGACTCAAGAGTTAAATCAATTTAACAGTTTAGGACCTACCCAAATCTAAAACTATAAGCAATATACATCGATATCTGTACAGACAAAATTTAACCTAAAATTATTTATTACAATACCTATTTAGAATAATCATAAACAATAGGGTACCGACAAAATTTAACACTAAAATTATTTGAATATTTACTATAGGTAATGTTTTTTTTGGAAGTGCCAATGCCAATGCCAGCCAAACAAAAAATAAAATGAAATAATAAATCACCTTACTATTTAAATATTACCTATAAAAAATGTCAATCCACTAACGATTAAAATCTGTACGAAAAAAGTAAACAAGCGCAGAAAAAAATCAGTAATTTGAGAATGACCATCAACGACGTCTGCCTCACGCGCCCGCAGTGCCTGCGTGCGGGTCAAACATTCAATCGCGTGCACCCCGCGTCGACTCCGCTACAGTAGGAAAAAAAGCAAATAGGCGCGAACGTATCGAAAAAATTATATAAATGGAAACGACTATCAACGACGTCTGCCCTCACGCAGGCATCGACTCCAAAAATAACATAACTTATAACGTAACGTCGAAATAAATTTTTGAAATATCTTTTTGGGTAATATGGACATGAGACATTGATACCGGCAACGGCAATGCTACCTAGGTATGAAAGAGCGAAATGGTGCCATTTTGACTTGACTTGGGAAATAATATAGGCACCTGCCTATATTATTTATTTTATTATATTATCTCTTTTTTTCTTACACTGATGAAGAGTAACGAGTATATGTTTATAGGACTTGATATAGCAAGCGACCAGGGCGTGCATCCGGGGCTCTGTAATACAAAAATATATTACGCTCTCAGGGCGAGCGCCGGGCGCTTTGTACGATCCACAGAGCAAAATACATTTCTATCTGACAGCGCCACGGATGTATGCGGGCTCTAAATATTATTATTTTTATAATGAGTAATACACTTAAAACTTAATATTTGCAGAATAAAATA
Source organism: Eudonia mercurella (assembly GCA_963082485.1). Lineage (NCBI taxonomy): Eukaryota > Metazoa > Arthropoda > Insecta > Lepidoptera > Crambidae > Eudonia > Eudonia mercurella. The sequence goes on from OY720025.1 coordinate 5,761,531, forward strand.
AGATGTCAATTTTAAAGTTGAAATTGTAATTTAACAGCCAGATGGCAGATGTTCTACCCGTCGCGGCAGCAGCAATGTCATTTAGGTATTCCAATTCCTGGAATGGATTGGTAAGAGCAAATGCAATGTTTATTTGTAACATATAGTCTTCCCTTTGTAGTAATTAAAAGAAAAGATAACCATAGCCACAAAATAGTTCGACCGTTTCGTCTACCACTTTGTAGTCTTGTCTACTATACTTTCAATAACTGCCTTGATTCTAAAAACTTTATAACTTATTCAATAATTTTCGGCTATAAATCAGTTCTAGATCTCGATGAATTCTTCTGGAGCTTTTTTTTTTATTTTTCCACCATGTCTCGATTGGAGACAAATCTTGACAGCTTTTAGGGCATTCCATTGTCGGAAAATCTTTGGTTCTTGCGGTATGCATGGACTCTTTTCCAGAACAACTTTCATATATCGCGATGTTAACATGTTTAACGACGAACTGCATCCGACCCAGATCCTGTGCCAGGGCTTAATAACGTTACCAAATTCCCACTATAAGTACTGGTAAGTAACGTTATTGTAACTTACCGGTTATGCAGGTAACGTTATCTTGAAAAGTATAGCTACTTTTTTCGTTAAATATTGCGCTTTAACTAATCCGCGTATAGCAGTTAGTTAATCTACTGGTTACAATGTCACTCAGGTAACGATACCAAGCTTACCGTTTTTTTTAACGGTATCAATACAAATCTTTTAAGGGTATTCAAATCCCTGCCTTGTACACATATACAACTCCATATCATGACATGGCAGACACGAAACTCTCAAGTATCTTCTCAAGGAAAGCAAAACTTTTAATTCGGGTAACTGTTTTCCCTCATCTCCTATTGTGACTATACCTGGAATGTGAAATTATCGCTTCAAATTATTTTTTGTCATTGATCAGTAGTCTAGTTCTGATGTTCACAAGCAAAATTAAGCCGTTTCCTTTTCTGTACCAAAGTCGGCAACAGTTTCAACTTTGCTATGAAAAATCCATAGCCTATTCTTTTCATCAATTTCTTGCAAGTGAACATACTGAAACATATCTCGCCATTGTACAGTCATTTATCCTACTAGAGCTTGATGGTTCTGTTTTATTACTTTGAGGACTGTTTTTTACTAAAGTTGTTCTGGCCCAAGGTGGAGATGTGTAACTCAGGACAGACCACAGTGGATATTGTTGGAGGAGGCCTATGCCAAGAGGCACACTGAGATTGAAGACATTTTATAAAATACACATGATGCAAATGCGCACACCATCTCTAATCCCAGAATAAAGGGCTTTATTATCTCCTTTATTTATTTTCTTTCTTAAAACTAGATTTTTACAATATTTTAATATAAAAACAATAAAACATTATAAAACCTAATCCTAGAGTACTTATTATTATTATTATTATATGCCGGGATAATGGTCCAAGCACCAAATAATTAAACTTATATTGTCAGTATTTTCAGCCAACAGGTAAACTTGACCTCACTTTTCTTCCTAATATTTTTGATAAAATCAAATCTTATTTCTCTTTAATAGAAAGTTTTTTAAAGCATGGCATTACATAGGTACTTATGTTGTATAATATTATTATTATCATCATTGATAATCAAATATCTTACCTGATTTCTGATGGCTGGAACAGGGGCAAGGCCAAGCTGATTTTGACCTTGCTGCAGGAACTGATTAGTCCCCGGTGCAAGCATGCCAGCCTGACTCAAATACATAAGATGTTCTGCACTCTTCCCAATTCCATTCATAGCTTGCATTGGGGTACCAGGGTGCTGGTGAATATCATATAACCCTTGTTGTCCCAATTGGGCATTTTGCATGCTTTGAAGAGGTTGAAGCATCATTGCATTGTTTTGTAAAGTCATATTATTTCCCAAAGTATGATTCTGTAACGGTGCCAACTGAGTGTGAACCATATTAGTAGTCAGGTGAGCGGGATGACTCCCAATGACTGAAGGATTTATGGCTAAAGTCCCAACAGAGGAAGCGATAGCTTGATTAATGTACTGTTGCTGATTTGTTTGAGAATTTTTTAATTGCACAGCCCCCTGGTGCTGCATGTTATTCATAGTTATTTGTGAAGGACTCTTCCATTTATCTTGACTCTGCAAAGATTACAATAAACAAACTTAAAATCAACATTTCACTTAAAAACAAAATAATTTCAAGCCATCATAACTTTATAAGAAAATGTATTCAAAACAAACTGAGTAGGTACCTATAATTCAATCTATTCACTGTTAGGTTAGGTTATGCACAGTCACTCACTTCTGCAATAGAGTCGTCGCCGACAGCCCAGCGTTGTTTAGGAGTTAGTGACGGTAACTCTGCTTCATGAGACTCTCGTTGGAACACATAATGAACTGCGGCATCGTCCTGAGTACGAGTTTGTGGGGCGCGAGCGCTTTGCAAGCTAGCTTCGCCCGCCTCTTCTTCCGCTCCCGTTCCCGGCCACTTCATTGGGCTACCGTGAGGCTCAAGCATTCAGTTTCACTGCACTTATGACACCGTAATGACAAACAAATCCCTCACAACCTTCTTTTGTTAGGTAGATACAAAGCACTACTACCAAGTTGGAGCTAAGGAGTATAGCGTAATCGATTTACATGATCAAAGAACAATAATTACGGTTAAACAGATCAGGGCATTCGAGCCATTTAGCAACTACAGCAATCTTTTTGTCTTTGTAATGACAGTTACGAGTTATATCGAAACACGATGACAGCCGCTATGGACAACCAAAATATTGCGAGTGCTGCAACTGTTCTGTTCGCTTGATGACGGATCGAAACACAAAGGTGAGAATAGAAATCAATGCTTTCAGGAGAAAAAATCCTGGCAAAATTTAAATTCAGTAGTTGTGTACGTTTTGTCAGTATACTAACATCAAGGTTTCAGGTGTTTGTCGGCGTCCAAAACTAAACTGAATAAACACTCAAATTATTACACTATTCACACAATTTCTAAACAAAACGAACACAAATATAATTACTATATGTACACAGAACTATTTACAATGTACAATTTTTACAAAAAACTTGGTTTATGCCATTGGCTAATGTCGATCCTTTCCGATTTAAAAAATACGACAATCATTCTTCACTGCCCGTCCGCCATAATCGGTCGGTTCGGCAGATGCTATTGCTGAAAGTTGTATGCGCGCGCAACGCGCATAACTTTAAAAAAAACATTATTAAAATCGTGGAAGTAAAAAAGTGTCAGTTTTGTTATAAATACCTACTTCCACGATTAAAAAGAAACCACGGAATAGAAATTTACACAGAAACCGCAAACGATAAGGTTTCAAATAATTTATTTTATGAGATGGTACTAATAAATATTTTTGTATTACTTAGTGGAAAGTAGGATCTAGATCAATACTAAATCTACTACCTACCTAACATTTTTGAATATAACATGTATGTATATAACCATGTAATAAGCATTAAAAACACGTAAACTTTCGTACTGACTATTATTTATTTACAAACAAATGTTTCCTCAATGTAGATAGGTTTTAAATTTTCGCGCGTTAGCTTGTTTGTCAAACATATTTTTTGCCTTATTTGCCATTATCACTTATTTATTAAAAATATGGCAAATTAAAAAAAAACATGTAGACAAATAGACTAGAAACCTTTAGAAACCACCTACAGCTGTCAGCTTTGTGCTAGCTAGAAACACGGTGACCATGACGTGAACTGACATACTGTACAACCTCACCCTCACTCAGTAGCTTTATTTAGTTATTGTTGTACCGAAAAATGACCATTCTAAGACCAATGTTACAACCATAGTTACAACCATGAAGCTGTAGATTTAAGGTAACAACTTATTGACAGCCACAAACGCATTCGTTCTCGCACGCACGCACGTTGTAGGGGTGCAACGCACTCATTGCACCACTACAACGTGCACCATTAAATAACGAAACGTCTAAAAGGTTTTCTTGGGCGGGAAAGTGAAGAGTCATGACTGCGGTTTTGTTTTATTTTCTAAAATTTGTGTTATGTCGAATATTAATGTGAAATAATGGTGGATTATTAACCGTTCAGTGTTCGGGACTGTGTATGAGTGTTGGCAAATGAAACAAAACAGTGTAACGTCACTTTTCAAATTCTCTCAAGAAGTCCGCCCGAGGACTTAGTAAAGCCCCACATCTTTACTGAGATACTCGAGGGGTTGGGGGGTATATCGTTTCTCGCTTCTCATTTCTATTATCATTCATCATCATCTTAAAGGAAAGAAATATTGTTTATTTATGTATTGCTTGTTAGAAAAATTACTTTAACACTGGCTAAATGTGCTAATCGCACGAAGCCATCAACTAAAAGAAAAAAAAAGAAAAAGAAAATCTCTAGATCCAAAACAATATAATCATAGACTTAGTAAAGCCGCACATCTTTACTGAGATACTCAAGGGGTTGGGGGTATATCATTTCTCACTTCTCATTTCTATAATCATTCATCATCATCATACATCAAAAAATGGTTTATTTATGTTTCACTTACTTGTTAGAAAAATTACTTTGACACTGGCTAAATGTGCTAAACGCACTAAGCCATCAACAAAAAAAAATATAATTATAAGAGATGACTTAGATGTTCACTTTTGAAAACAAAAGCTGCTATTTTGTTTTCAAAAGTGAACATCTAAGTCATCTCTTATATTAATATTTTTTTTTCTTCCCTTCAAACATATATTTTGATAGAGATCTAAATTTAATTATTTCTTTAATATTAATGACTGGTAAACATGCATGTTATAATTATACTTGTAACTCAGACCAAATAAAAAGTTTACGAATTAAAAACATAAAGTTTTATTAACTTTATGTTTTTAATCATTATATAAAAACATTGATCTTCCACTATTATGATGCTTTTTTATAACCTACTTCCCCCTAGACACATTATATAATTTAATTATCAATATGAAAAAGCTTTACCAATAAAATGTGTTACTTTTGGGTTACATTTGTGTCACGATAACACAAAATAGGTTGTGTTACTGTCACAGTATTACTATTTCATGCTTTTAAAACTGTGGTTACTGTTGTGTTACATTTGACAATTTTGGCGGCCTTACCCACCTACTCTTTTTCATAGGCTAAATGCTTGTGCAAAGTCATAAAAAAAAGTCTAAAATCATTGTGAATCTTGTATTTAAATATAAATCAAACAGAGATTCTTAGTTATTTAGTCATCATGTCATCCCTCATTTAACGATTATCACCAGTACTTACTTCAACAATTTTAGAAAAAAATGCATAATCATGTTTTCTATTGTATAGAGATGGGCAATCAACCCGGTTTAAATCCAACTTCTGGGTTCATACCCAGTAAAAATCCTTTAATACCCTTCCGTCGGATATTTATTCGGGTATTGATAATTGGGTAAATTGATTAATTTAATTTACAATAGTTTACTTTACTTTAATCGCTTTTGCATACTGTTTTGTTAGATTTATTATTCAATTTAGTTTTAAAAATCAATTGTTGTTTCAAACTTAATAGAACGGATAGTAAGTTATATGGTATAGTTGTAAATTAGGTTTTAATGCTATAATATTAAAGTAATCACATATCAATCATCATCAGCATAAACTAGTCCACTTCTGGATTCGGAAAAAGGACGCTTAGTTTTTTTTATTATTCTTAAAAAAACATTTTTTTCTTTAAATTTATAGCTGTGTAAGCTCTAGTACCATTATTGTTATTTTATATATTTAACCATTATTTTAGCAGTAAAGCTTAGTTGATAAATTGTATAGTGCCTGCGTCTCAAGATATTTGTTTCAGTAGTTTATACGCACATTTTAGGTTAAAACCCTGGTTTGAAACCAGTTTCTACCCAAAAGACTGGGTGTGAACCCATTTCGACTCTTTGGGCTTAAACCCGCTGCCTATCTGTAAATAATGATTGTAGTAGACGTAAGGCAAACATGACTAAAGCTTCCTTATGGACACCTTTATACAGTTTGGCTACCAAAAGTAGACACTGAAATTATTTGCAAACTTTTTAACAACATGGCAACTTTAATACGATTGTAGACATTCCAAGATTGCGGTTGTCCTATTGGTGATTGTTCTGAGGTTCCGTTACTATGACAACTTTATTTTGATACTTTTTTATTTTTAATCATAGCTCGGCAAATGACTCCACTCCACCTGATGTTACGTGGAAACGGAGTCCAGACGCAAGGACAACTAGTGCAGCGTGAAAACAACGCAGCATCAGTCACCCACTATTAGTCACCCTCACCTTGTCGGCCCACAAGGTCCCTTTTCACGCCTCGTTTGAAGAACCCCATGTCATAGGAAGAAGGGAAAACGTATGCTGGTAGACTATTCCATCTTTTGGAAGTGCGACAAAGAAACGAGTCACCAAATTTTTTTGTGCGCGATGGAATGTTCGAGACAGTACAACGATGACTCCGGAGAGCAGCACGCGTACTCCTATGGAGAAAGGGAGAAGGTGGAATAAAGTCAAAGAGTTCTTCAGAGCACTCGCCGTGATGTAATAAGCGGTAGAAGACGCCGAGTGACGCTATATTATTATACCTATTATTATTTCTATTTTAAATTTTTTGATCTACCTTAATTCAGATTATAACGTGATGGTAAGTCGTATACAATTTGTCGATCGGCGGCGTGGCAGCGACGCGCGCATTCCCATAGGATAACTCTGGGCAACTAACTGGCTCGCCGGCTAGCGGCAATCCGCACTGGGCCCGCGTGGTGTTTCATGGCCCGTTCTCCCTATCCTGTATAGGCTCCCTATCCTATATATCCTAAGGCTCGTGCCCCAGCGGTGGGGACATAAACGACGATGACGATGACGATGACGATGGCGATGACGATGGCGATGGCGATGACGATGACGATGGCGATGGCGATGGCGATGGCGATGACGATGACGATGGCGATGGCAATGACGATGGCGATGGCGATGGCGATGACGATGGCGATGGCGATGGCGATGACGATGACGATGGCGATGACAATGGCGATGGCGATGGCGATGAAGATGGCGATGGCGATGACGATGACGATGACGACGATGATGACCATGGCGATGGCGATGGCAATGACGATGGCGATGGCGATGACGATGGCGATGGCGATTCGCGCGAAACATAAAGTTTTATGACGCCATATCATTGGTGTTTTGTGGAATAGTCGATACCGGTGATGAATGTAACAGTTAACAGCTTTTTTTACGTGCGCAGGCAACAGGGAGCGCGAACCTTTATTTTATTTTCGAACACATTCGTTTATTTTTTTAAAACCTTAAGGTACAGTCAGCAAAAAATTACACCTAACACTTTAGTTGTCCCAATATCCCATACGACCCGATCCGATGTCTTAGCCTTTTTTTTTTTTGCTCTCGGGTCGTTTCGCTCCCGATCCTATCCGGATGCCTAGTGCGAATCTCATTCGCCATTCGCTCACACAAAAACAAGAATTTGTATGGAAAAAAAGTAACTCCTCTCGTATGTCGCCAGGAGGCGCTGCTTCAATGCCATACTAATTTTCGTTTTCGTAAACGTATTCGAATGAATACGGATAGTAAACAAACTCACACTAGGCACCCTGAACCCACGTGATGCAATTCCCTCTAGAAAACCTGTGACGGTGTTTCGTTTTGCATGGCTTGAGGAACCCTCACGCCCCCAAAAAAGGCCCGGTAACGCTGAAAATGCCGCCAGAAGAAATCAGCAAACCCTCTCAAAAAAAATTGTACCATAAGCTATAGTTTCATCTATACTAATATTATAAAGAGAAAACCTTTGTATATTTGTATGTATGTATGTAGCTCGATGGCGCAGTGGTTAACGCGCCCGGTCTGCGAGTGCTGAGGTTAAGCAACTTTCGCAAAGGCCGGTCATCGGATGGGTGACCAAAAATTTATCATCTCGAGCTCCTCCGTGCTTCGTATACCTATTCTCGCACGTTAAGCCGTTGGTCCCGGCTGCATTAGCAGTCGTTAACAACCACCGCACTGGGCCCGCATGTACATGCGGGCCCAGTGCATGCATGTGCATGCATGCATGTACATATGTATGTATGTATGTATGTATGTATGTATGTATGTATGTATGTATGTATGTATGTATGTATGTATGTATGTATGTATGTATGTATGTATGTATATAATGTATAGAAAAAAAATCTTATTCTAAACCAAAAAACTTCGAAAATAACTTTAAGTTAACTGTGAATTTCTCCTATCTACGATAATATTATTAAGCAATATTTATACCAGAATAATGGTTACTTCATTTCTTTTTGAGCATGATTATCCTATTATCCTATTTCGGTAAAAACGATAAATACAACTGCAAAATTGCTACAAAAAAGAGTTTAGACTCGTCTTATTCGTCTTGATGAGTACTTTGGTGCTAGATGGTAACCAGGGTCTGATGATGGAGCTGGAAGATGGTCATAAGAACTCGGTAATTAAACGACACAATCCCATCGAGTTAGGGCTCGTATTATTCGTCTTGATGACTACCTTGGTGCTAGATGGTAACCAGGGTCTGATGGTGGAACCGGAAGGTGGCCATAGGACATAGGACAAGAACATATAGCTGACGTCAAGCATAGGCGGGAAAATAAGTCTGCAGTATGCGAACATTCCCTAGAGGAGCCGAACCATTACATCAGAATTGATAAACCACAAATTCTCGCTAGAGAACAACGATTCATCCCTAGGATGATACGCGAGGCTATTGAAGTTAAAAAAACATCTTAACTTCAATAGAGAAGATGGTTGGAATCTACCACCAGCCTTGGATTCCATCATACACAATATTAAATCCCAGCCCCATCACCATACTGCCAGACCAAAAGATACTGTAAGCTCTTTCTGCGTAAAACGGAACGTACGTGATTAAATTTAAATGGAATTATGACACGACCAACACCTCAGTCTCCCTGTGACCACGGTAGAGATGATAAATATATTCATTAACCATTAAAATAAACTAATAAAAAAAAATATCACTAACATTCAATAATTGAAATTAACAATATCAGTTGAATGGTTGAAAATATTAGTTAACGTCGCGCGCGGCGAATGGCGCCGAGCGAACCGCGGAGGCACCCGACAGACGACGAGCGACAGAGACACGACATCAGCTATCAGTTGACGTCAAATCTAAATTGACCCCTAACTATTATTAGTTAAAGCACATTTTTCTTTGATATGTTTTTTATTCTTTTTCAACTTGTCATTTATTGAATAATTTTGGATGCACTCGATTGTATGTTCTTTCACTATAGAAATAAAAGTCTTTTTATTTATTACGATTTATCGTTCGTTCGCCATGTAATATTTTTAACTGATATTTTGATATGATATTTTTATTGTTTAGCAGTCGGTGGTTGATCGTTGTGTAGATAGGATTGCGGGGCGATTCGAGTGCAATATCGATGTTGTTAGCTGACGTTAATTAATTTTATACAGTTCTTAGTTGATTAAGTCAAAGTCAAAGTCAAACATTTATTTGCACAATATAAAGTAAGTAGGTAATTAGGTTTTCATTGAACATTAATAAAATGCCAAGACGTCATACAGAAATTTGAAGTCATTTTGAAAAGTGTAGTGAAGAGGACAAAATTGCATGTTGCAGAATATATTTATAATTATAGGTCTTTAGTTTTTAATTTCTAATTATTTTTTCTTTGTTTTTTTCAAGTTAAGTTCTGTATTTAAATTTGTTTAGAATAATATTTATAGGAACTAAAATTATTAAAGAGGGGTGAATCTTCCATACATTGAATAATTACAAAAAAAGTCATATACGGCAGCGCCATGTTCCGTAGGAGGAACCTCAGTTACTAATTAGTTATCCATATAATGTCACTAGATGGCGGTAGTATAGATAGCATTTTAAATTAATCAATTACTTTTAGTTATTTTTTAGTAACTTACTTATAACCATAACTTTTGTCATCTCCTTAAAAAGCTCCGTGGCCTAGTGGCTACGACGACGCATCGTGCTGTAGTAGTGATAGAATAGAGAAATCCTAAGTTCGATCCTTCGAAAATAATTTAATATTTTTTTGAATTTTATGTTCATTTATAAGTTTTTAATATGTTTATATCAATCTTACAATAATATTATACACAAAAAAATAACTAGTTTTTTGTAAATATTATATATATTTTTAGCGCCATCTCTCTATCCCATCTTTTTTTCTATGAGAGGCACATCTATAATATTATACAATACTAGCTGACCCGGCAAACGTCGTTTTGCCATAAAAAATAAAATAAAAAATTAGGGGTGGACTACCCCTAACATTTAGGGGGATGAAAAATAGATGTTGGCCGATTCTCATAGATACTGGATGACCCGGCAAACGTTGTTTTGCCATAAAAAATTAAAAAAAAAATTTAGGGGTGGACTACCCCTAACATTTAGGGGGATGAAAAATAGATGTTGGCCGATTCTCATAGATACCGGATAAGCACAAAAAATTTCATCAAAATCGGTCAAGCCGTTTCGGAGGAGTATGGCAACGAAAACTGTGACGCGAGAATTTTATATATTAGATAGTCTATAATTATTAATGTTTAAAAATTAGTATGAAGGAAAGTTCTATGAATAGTTTTAAAGTAACACTTTAAAAGAATTATTCAATTTAACGTACATTTGTTTAAAGTTACTACTTCGATAAAATTATTAACTGATATTTTCAACCATTAAAATTAACAGTTAAAAATATTTATCAATTAACTTTTAACGAATAAATATTTTCAACCATTAACGCCATCTCTAAGAGGCACATCTATAATATTATACAATACTAGCTGACCCGGCAAACGTCGTTTTGCCATAAAAAATTAAATAAAAAATTAGGGGTGGACTACCCCTAACATTTAGGGGGATGAAAAATAGATGTTGGCCGATTCTCATAGATACCGGATGACCCGGCAAACGTTGTTTTGCCATAAAAAATTAAAAAAAAAATTTAGGGGTGGACTACTCCTAACATTTAGGGGGATGAAAAATAGATGTTGGCCGATTCTCATAGATACCGGATAAGCACAAAAAATTTCATCAAAATCGGTCAAGCCGTTTCGGAGGAGTATGGCAACGAAAACTGTGACGCGAGAATTTTATATATTAGATAGTCTATAATTATTAATGTTTAAAAATTAGTATGAAGGAAAGTTCTATGAATAGTTTTAAAGTAACACTTTAAAAGAATTATTCAATTTAACGTACATTTGTTTAAAGTTACTACTTCGATAAAATTATTAACTGATATTTTCAACCATTAAAATTAACAGTTAAAAATATTTATCAATTAACTTTTAACGAATAAATATTTTCAACTATTAACGCCATCTCTAGACCACGGACCCTGCAAAGGGTTCGAAACGTCAAGATAAATATTATCTATAGTAATGTGTAAAATAAACGCGAGTAGATCCGTAAAAGTTGTTTCATTTCAATGTGTAGGTAGTGTTCGCGTAAACTTAAGAAAACAATGTCGTAATAATAAATCTGAAATAAAAACTCTGTCTTTCTATTGCTTTTTCACACCAAAACCATCGGATCGATTTGATTGAAATTTAACAAATGGGTAGTTCTGTTTTATACTCCCATGTAAATTGTGATTAGTTTTATTCTAATCTAAGCTTTAATTTTTATATAAAACGAAAAACGTCCTTTGCTAGATAAAGGACTAGGTAAAAAAATAAATTTTATTTTTAACAAATTATCATCTGTTTCATTTTTCTTCACATACTTCCATGGCACACTAAAAATGTGCGGGTATAGTGATAACGAATTACTCCATAGAAATACTAAAAAATATATAAACTTTGTAAAAACTATCAAAATCGCTTGGTCGTAGTTTCGACACAGTATTGTGGACTCGCGACCTTCAATGAGTAGTCGGGACGCTTCAAATACCTATTCTCGCAGAGTGGAGACATTCTACTATGGTGGAGATTTGTAATAGAGCTCTTAAGGGGGTGCAGCGCGGAATTTGAAAATTTACGTGTTTTTAAGTCACTGGTGCTAGGCGCTGAATAGGTCTTATACATTAAAAAGACTTGTGTAGGTTAGCTTGATCCTTTCACAAGGTCATGGTTGTCTTGGAATTTGAAACAAATACCCAGAAACTGCATAAACATTACGTAAAATAATGATATCTAAAAACTTATTTCTTCAGAAACTTTGTAAATATAGCCCAAATAAAACAATGATCTGACATCAATATGTTTGTATTGATATTTCGCAGGTCACTGTTGTCTTATTTTTCCATTAAAAAACATGAATATGAAAATATTAAGACTTTTCTTATTTTTTGCCCAAACGCCTATGATTTTACGAAAGTAAACATTGCTCTAATTAAATCACCAGCCTACTCTGTACAGATATTAGTGTGCGTGCGTATTCGTAGTCGTGCCCCGTTGTCACACCACTGCCATGCGCCGCTCGCTCACTATCATAAAGAAACTTGAAACTCGCAGTTTTGCCGAAGTAACTATTATCTAATCTGTGGTTTTGCGTCCGCGCTGCACCCCCTTAATACGTGAAGCAAAAACTTTGTAGGTAAGTACCCCTGTTTACGAAAATTGCGCGGACGGAGGAGTATGAAACGCACACTTGTCTATACTAATATTATAAAGAGGAAACCTTTGTGTTTTTGTATGTATGTATCATCATCATCATCATCATCATCTCAGCCAAAAGACGTCCACTGCTGGACAAAGGCCTCCCCCAAGGATCTCCACAACGACCGGTTTTGTTTTGTTTTTTCTACAACGAATAAACTCAAAAACTACTGGACCGATTTTAAAAATTTTTTCACCATTAGAGCTGAGTAACATAGGCTATATTAAAAAAATATATTAAATAAAATACTATAAACGACAATTTAATTTTTCAATACAAAATGATTTGTTTGTTTTGTTGTCATGGAAACCATTGATATATATTTAACTCAATGCTTAGATTAATAACGCCTAGATAGATAGTCTTCATACAAACGCATCGCCTACTAAAGTGATGCAAAAAGCAGATTAATGTAGGCGTGAGCATTACGTGCTTACGGTCGCCTACACGCACACAAACAAAACTTTAATGTGTACAGTGAATGAGCAATTTCCCCGAAAGTGGGGAAATGTTATACTTACGTGAAATAATAGTATAAGTAGTACAGTAGTTCATGATAATGTCGTTAAAAGATAAGTAAGAAAATAAATGTCTAACATCTTATATACTTTTTGTTGATAATTTAGTTTAATACGATAATGTTTATATGACATTAATCAATAATAATCAAAAGAACCTCGAAATCAAATATTTAGCTTTTCTCTTTACTAAAATTTGTAATAAAAATCAGGAGTGATGGTAGCTCAATAATCGAAGTCACGCGCCTCATATCCGTCGTTGGGAGTTTGAATCCATGAAAGGAACGAACTGCTAGGAGGATGATAAAAGTCATAATATGTCATGACGAGGTCCTTTTTTATTATATTATTTATACACCTACGCAATAAAAACACTTTGCGTTTTACAAATAAACAAAAAATAAGCTACGAAAAGTTATTCCGTGTTTTGTTTCTTTTACTCTAATTTTAAATGACGTTTACATGACGGGAACAAAACACGAAATAACTATTCGGACCTTATTCTTTGCTAATTTGTAAGGAACTTTAGGTATGACTAATAAATGAAAATAAATATAATTTGAAAAAAACAATTTATTTTAAACTAATGGGGTAAGTATTCAAAGATCGATATAGATGGCATCATCGCCGACCGTTCTCAACATTCGCCATTTTGTGAATTTGTTGTTTTTCGCTCTAAAGTTATTTGCTAAAAAATTACTTATCATGTATTCGACGTGGAGTGTAACCCAATTAACAAAGACTAATAAAGAGCGAAAAGAAATCAGCTTTAATTGAACGGTAAACAAATTATCGGCATTTTAATTTTATGCTGGTTATGTTTCGTTGATTTAAAATACTACAATACAAGTAATTTCATGTGTACTAAGAAGAAAAACTACTTAGAAATAAAAGTATTTCCAAGATCTGGGATTCAATAAAAATAAATAAACAACATCTTGGTGCTATTAACCACTTTTAGTGTTGTCTTGTCGGCAACTTTAGTTAAATTAGCCACCTTCATTCCGATCACTGCTCATCATTATACCATTACACTAAATAGGGAAAGATATTATCTTACTTAAGGGCAACACTTAAAATATATTATGGTTTCAATAAATATTTTCAATAAGATTTAATTTTATAACTAACATACACCAATGAAAAATGGGAAAATAATTTCTTCTTACTAGTAACACTTTCATAAAATCGCGGCTTGTAATTTTATTTTTAAAAGTAGTAAATATTTAGCTCAATACAAGTCAATTTGTAATGCTTACGTATGAAATGTTATGTTAAAAGCTTTTTTGTCCTTATGCGATGCGTTGTGACACCCATTAATTGCACAAACCGTCATAATGTAATTAATTGTCGGAGATGTTTGCACTAGCGCTTGATCTTGACAACTGACGTGACGTTCGGGCGGACTGAGCCAAAATGGCTTGGTTTGAATTGCTTCACTTTTCTTGCGTCTACTCGGTTTCTATGCGTTATTTATTATTCTAAGACTCAATGATGGAAACTGTCAAAGCGGTACGAAGTCACGGGTCAGCTATCTATACTAATATTATAAAGAGGAAACCTTTGTATTTTTGTATGTATGTAAGTTTGCAACGAATAAACTCAAAAACTACTGGACGGATTTAAAAAAATATTTCACCATTAGAATGCTACATTAGCGCTGAGTAACATAGGCTATATTAAAAAAATATTTAAAAAATGCGGTACGAAGTCCGCCGGGTCAGCTAGGAGTTTATATAGAGAAGAATTGCAGAATGTAATTTTTTTTTAAATAAGCATATAAAATACATGAAACTTAGAATAATAACGTTATTATTCTAAGACATGAAATCAATAAAACTGGAAGAGGAGCGGCTGAAATCTGTCAAAGCCAATCTAAACTCACATTCTATCTTTTTTAATTTTTCATTGCTTAGGATACAATCCGTGCAGCATTAATAAAATTACGGTCGAATTTCGACCACTGGGCGACCACTAGTTCTAAGTAAATTCTGATTTTACTGACTAAAAAGTTTAGTCTTTACCAACAATTGAATACAGACCACCTGCTTCCTAGCTGATATCTCGTAAAATTTCAATGAAAATCTATGTTAATTTTTGGAGGCGAAAACTGCGTCGAACACGGCTTAAAGTGTCAAACGCTGGTGCCACTACCCGCCTCATAGATGCTGTTAAAGCTGAAGATAAGAAGATATTTATTTAATTAACATATTGATTTATTACTTATATCGGAATAGGCTGACTGTATTTACCTAAACTTCGGAGAACAGAGACAGAATGTGGAGACTTCCCTACGACTACATTTTTTTTTTCGGAATTCGGGAAAATTTTTAAATAATTTGAAAATAAGCATTATATATATTAAGTTAGAATATAGGTTTTTAGTTTTACGATCTTCGAGTGCGTAAATCTCTTTGAAATATTAAACCAATTTTTTTTCCGAGAACTAAAGGCCTATTGTTCTTGTTAGTCTTAAGGCTAACCACTAGAAGTCGGTTAAAAAGGGATCAGAGCAGGTACCGGTTTCTATTGTTTTGCGAAAGAGTGAATGAGGATCAACCTGAGTGACGCATTTTATGCACTAGTTATAAAACTATAACTTCATGTGTACTAAACTAACTAAACAAACAAACTAACTAACTAAACAGTTAATTTGTGTTAATTTTGTACATAAGTAGGTATATAAGATTTACTCAAAAAAATTAAAATTATTCATTGTAACATTTGCTGGTTTTATTTAACACAATTCATGTTTCTTAACTTGATTTTCATACGACAGGAAAAAATTCTACAACTCTTATAGCAACTTGTTGTACTTAGCTTTCATTATTTGAATAATGAATATGAATATTGATAAAGACATTAAAAAACAAAGGTTGTTTTTATCATCTGTAAGAACATTTGTGTAAAATTTTTTTACAATAATTTTAAATTCCAAAGCCAATGACAAACTGCTCAATATAAAATTTTTGTTGACTACAAAAAATTGTGCATGTTGCATAAAGTAAAATATACCTACTATACTTATTGACAAAACGGCATGTATTCAATGATTTGATACAACAACGGTTAGTTTAAGAATCGTAAATATAATTCGAAAATTTGATAATTGCAAGTTTAGTAGTAAATAAAGCTTATTGTTAACTTATTTAAGATGTTTCCCTATGTGATGATTCTAAGATGATTCCGAAAAAAAAATGTAGTCGTAAGGAAGTCTCCAATTTTTGTCTCTGTTCTCCGAAGTTTAGGTAAATATAGTCAGCCTATTCCGATCTCTGCTTATAAATAGTTTTCATTTTAACAAATAAAAACATCGCAACTAACGATAAACATTATTTATTAATATCTAAAAAAAATATTATGAACAAATTATTCGAAAAAAAAAAACACTGAAGGTAATAAGATGAGGTATGTACACATACCTACATACCTACATATTAAATAATTTTTACACATTAAAACAATTTTCAAATTTAGACAAATACCTAGTTACGAAGCAATACCTACCTATGATACTCTATCCAACCTGTTTTGGGATAGATTTTGGGTCAATCTCAGCTTTAAGTAGGTACCTAGGTACTTTATTAGTTAGTCCTTCAAGGAACTAATGAATGACAGTCCCGAGTCGGGCCTGTCATTAGCCCGACATGAATTCATGTCGGGACTCTTGTCTTTACGTGTCTTCACATAGTTACCTACACGTATGATACCGTAATTTTTGGCTCAATAATAGCCGGTACACAGAGCCGGTAGTAAGTAAGTAGCCGAGAACGGTGAACGACACCTTTTATTTCGAAATTTTAGGGCAGAATGTTGAGAAATGTAGATGTATGCTTTCTTGATCTGCGCTTTTTGCACAAATAGCGATCTTCAATACCACTAGCTAGGGCATATTATGTGTGATGTTGAGATTCAGAATTTTGGCAAAGAAAATAACCAAGCATGCATGATGTTGAATGTAAGGTAGGTAGCTAGCTAGCTACTTTAGTTTCTAGCTAAACTAGCTAGTTTAGCTAGAAACTAAAGTAAAATTTCTAATTATTTTTAGAAATTAAAAATAACGTTTCTGACTAAAGGAATTACTAACATACTAACTAACCTAACCTAACACGTCTTGTAGATTAAAAGATACCAATAACACAGATTAGTTAATAGTTACTTACTACGCCAATAACGGCACATAACTAATGTTTACTCTTATATTGTTATATGTATAGGTATACCGGGATTGTAACCCCATGCGTTATTTACTCGGACCACTTTGATACTCGAATCTTTCCGTGGAGGGCATTCACCGAAAACCTCGGTCTTAATGCTAATTATACACGAGGATTAGCCTGAAGCGATTCCTAAGCCGGCAAGTGGTCAGCGGAGCGCGGTCACAAGTAGGTAGTGGTCATTCAAACTCATAACCGCGGGCACGATGGGCCCAAGCGCACGCCGGCGTTCGCTTGCCAGAAGCGCTCTCCTCCGCTTGTGTTTACTATACGCGTACGTCGCGCTCTCGGCCGCTTCCGACTACGGAATTCCCATAGAAATAAAACTATGGGAAGCGGGCCGGACGCCCTTATCCCAAATGGTGGACATAACGAACGAGTTCGGATTGAAAGTACTCGCAGAACATAACTTTCTGAATGACAACAACATAGCGTTCTCCCCGTACGGACTGATGGGGATATTGGTGGCGCTATACGAGGGAGTGGACGGCGAGTCCTCGTACCAGATCCAACGAGGGATGCACCTGCCCTGGAACAGGAACGTCATGAGAGTAGGCTTTAGAGACATACACCGCACCTTGAAAGTGAGTACTTACCTATCTTTACTGATTTCACTTAAGTTTTAATAATATAGAAATGTTTTAGTTAAGTAAGTCTTAATTTTTTTAACGGGAAAATCACATAATATCATATAATATACAAATAAGATGCAGCACCTGTCGTTAGCATTATTTTGATATTATTAATTTTATCTTATCTTATTGATGTTTATTTATTTAATTATTTATTCAACAATGTTTCAACAGCATTTAACTAAACACAAGGTACAGAAGATGTTACTTAAACATAAGCCAATTATTATTATATTATTATTAAAAAATGTTGACATAGGTAATTAATAAACGCAGGTAGGTAGGTAGTCTAAAAAGAAAAAAATAGGTAAGTAGATGAAATTTTGTCGAATGATAACTTACAGATTATCTGATTGTGTTGTGTCGATGTGTGCATAAGTGCGTGTAAGTGTAATATCGTGGTTGGTTTACATGGACGCTCGAATTGATTATGACCGTTGGTTATGAATTGTAGTATACATTAAAATATTTTAAAGATTCAATTAAAACACTCTTTTAACTTAACTTAAGCTTATGAATGTTCGCACATTATTAATAGCGTCTTTCTTCTGTGACATTACTTTTAAACAGGGTCTCTTATTGAATATTATTAGTTGTCTGGCTGGGTGGGACCTCCTCTTGCCTTAGTTTAGGAACCTTCCAAGATTGCTAAGGACTCGAGTTGGCCATAACCCGATGTCACCGCTTTCTAGCTGAGAACAATGAGACAGCGTCAATTGTGTTGATCTGTAACTAAAAGGCTCGAAATTTAAACATTGCTAACACTGTCAAACAAAATTGTTTAAACTAGTTAAAGTAAATACTATCAAAATGTCTCGAAACTAGCTTTCTTAGCAAAAGCCTATGCTGACGATTTTCTATTGCATACAATTTTAAAACGAATTCATCGCATTAATGAAAAAAAACATGTAGAGTAGATACACAATACCTAATAAAAAAAGGAGCGAGCCTTACAGTCGCTGATGTGTAACATTTTGACATCTCACCTAATAATAATAATAACCTAATAAGCAATTTTAACATTATATTTTGAAAAAAATGGGTCAGGTATTACGTCATTATTTATCTATAAAATAAATGCAGTAAATACTCATTAGAAGACATTTGACATATCAAAATGACCTTTGATAGTCAAATGACACAATATGTCACATATAATAATAGTATTTCATGTTCATAATATCGATCTTAAATTTAGAAAATGGCGCTTGTGCGCTTCCCCGACTTCCTGTTACACATACTTCCGTCCCATTTCACGAAATCACTCCCACAAATTGCTTATATAGAAAGCGAGCGGAAAGATGTTACTCATCAAAAACAAAGTGACTTTAGAGTATTATTTATGGGAAAAAGTTTAGAAAAACTTTTTCCCATAAATAATACTCTAAAACATTATAAGGTATAATCACATCATTCTCACCAGCTGAGGCACAAGCCTTCCCTATGCATGGATAATGAGAACGGGCCATAAACTATATTACCGTGACTAGGTACTGCGCGGACCCTGCCACTGACCACTGCTAATGCAGCCGGGTCCAGCGACTTTACGTTTCGTTCTGAAGCACGGAGGAGTTTGATATAATACATTTTTGGTCACCCATCCGATGACCGGCCTTTGCAAAAATTGCTTAACCTTAGCAATCACCTACTGGGCGCGTTAACCACTGTAAAAAACAATTACAAACGTATCAATAACATGCACAATAATTCAATTCATTAGATTAATATAAATTGCAAACATTAAAAAAAAACATTATTTTATTACCAATTTAACCATGAATTAAAAATTGTGATTAATACATAATTAAAATTAAAGAAAATTTAAATAAAGGAAAATAAAATTATATTAAATTAAAAACATTAACTATCAGTATTATAAAATGTAAAAGAAAAAAAATAAACTTTCAAAATACGTTAAAAACTGTTAAAAACTATACAAAAGGCTAATCGGTAACTGCGTACAACAAATCTCTAATTCGTTTCTTAAATAACATTACATACTTACAATTAAATAGATCAACGTCATTGAATGACTTACTTATTATACGCAGTACAGGATCTAAACAGAAAAATATTACTTACATAACTTAGAATTATTCTAAGTTACATAATTGGTTTTTGCCAAAGGTACCGAGAACAATTTCAAAGAACGAGAACTTGTCCGAGGGCATCTCAAAGAGATATTCTCAAGAAGAAATGGAGAATCAACATTACCTATTACTTAAGATCTTATAAAGGAAGATTTGATCTCTCTCTGTACGACGATCTTTTAATGATTGGGAATAAGGAGCTGATTGGTTAAAGCGCAAAGCTTTAAAATTAAAGTGTTTATCCATTTTTTTCTGGATCTTCTCATTAGCATTAATATGAATTTGGTATTGAGGATTCCATACCGTCGATGCATATTCCAAGCCGGATCGTACATAGGCGTTAAACAGTTGTGTAAGCGTGGAGCACTGTTTAAATTAAAATCTCTGCCAGTCCTAAGCACGAAGCCAAGCATCTGGAACGCTTTAGTTGTAATATGGTCTATATGTTTATCAAAAGATAACTTACAATCTAGATAAATTCCTAAGCCTCTCAGCTCGGTCACTCTCTCAATAGGTTCATTATTTATATGATAGTCAAATTTAATCGGTTTAGATTTACGTGTAAACGAGATGGTATTACATTTCTTTGAATTAAGCAATAGATGATTTTTATTGCAATAAACAAAGAGGGCATTAAGATCAGACTTAGACTTTAACCCCCTTATTCATAAAAACTATTTAAGCAAAATTTAGTTAATCATTGTTTTGTCTCTTTTTCTCAAATTCAAAATGACGTTTGTGTGACGTTGACAAAACAATATTTAACTAAATAATGCTTAAATAGTTTTTTATGAATAAGGGGGTTAGTCTTAGAGCATTAAGTAGGTATAATCGTAAATGATTCTACTTAGAACTATTATAAACTGTAACTACCTACCTACTACTAACTATAAATAAAAAAATGCCCCAGATCAGGGATGATGGGGACATCAGATGGCTTATCTATCCCTACCTAATGCATTCGGTCCTCATTTCTTGCGTTGTAGTCAATCTTGAGCTGGCTTGTTTACCAAATGTTCTTGAGGAATCAAATGAAGCTATTCGAATTATCTGAAAACAATAACGTGTCAACAACAAGTTCAAAATACCAGCCCTTTCTCTAATTATGATACGTACTTAACGAATTCGTTGATCAAACGAAGGTGCCCATTAAATCCATTTTAATGCAATCAGTACAAGCATGAAACATTCATAACAGCAACCTTTTTCAACTCTTAAGAATTCATCCAGTCATAAATCGATCTACCTTGTACCAATAGGATTACATATACCTACTAATTCAAGTCGGTACAACATAATAATATGAATATAATTATACTAATATGAGATCTTGCCACTGTGCCAAAATAGAAAGAATGAATTTAAAAGAAATTCAGACCGGTAACTTATAGATTTTTTTTATTGTTTTTTCCAGACATACTTTGTTCCTGAGGAAGGGTTTCTTGCAGGATTAGCTCTAAACAACGAAAATGTCACTTTCAACGACAATTATAAGAAAGTTTTACGATTTTATGGTTTCGATTTAGAAAATGAACAAATACCCACTATTGCCCCGGAAAACGGGACAATGACAGCTAATTCAACAACGAACCCAGATAAAGCAGGAGAAACCACAACAGCCAGCATGGTAACAGAAAGTAAAGCGGGAGGAGATGAGGCAACCATAACAACACCGATGAGGGAGGAAACCACCCTAAATCCGAACGCCGAAACTATTAATGATATAGACGTCCGTGGACCTCCCACTACAACTATTAGTACGGCTTCAGCTGCAAACGCTGAAAGCACGCAATCTGAAACAACTGACGTTCCTACTAGTACTACAAGTGAAGCTCCTTTGACTACGACTAGTCAACCGACTTCCATCGAGCAGCCGACAGACAAGACAAGTAGTACAATTCAGACGCCGTTAACGACAACCGAAACAACCTCAGCTACTCCCGAATCCACTGATGCTCCATCCACCGAGCCTGTTTTAAATAATGAACCCAATTCACCCCCTCCATCAACAACATTGTTACCCAACGAACCTACAATTAACAACGAAGTAATGTCATCTCCGGAAAGTATTGATATGTCTACTGTTACAACAGAATCGGTTGACACTACTGTTTCTGTTATGACTAGCCTTCTAACAGAAACTTCAACTGAAACATTACCACCTTCCACTGAAGGTACTACCACAGTATCAGACATTGAATCTACCACAACGGGGAACGGATCATCTTTAGAAACGCTGGAGCGTCGCAAGAAATCAGTAGTGGACTTTATTTTTACTAATCCCCCTTACATGGATGATTATTTGATATACAGGTCCTACGACGTGGGCTTGGACATGCCACTTCCAAATTTTGACAATAAAATGTTCCTGGCAAACGGACTAAGAAGCGTACAGGTGAGTCAGTTTAAATCTGTATTTTGCGTGTAGTGCCATTTATTAGTGATCTTTCCAAACTTTCAAACGTTTCAACCTCAGGTGTCTATGGAGTGCCTTGTCAAAACAAATATTTTTAACCACTGTGACAGCATAAGTCAATGTTTAAAAACAAAATAACTAAGAAGAATTATTTGTTCCTATGACGGGATGAAAAGTAGATTAATTAGTCTCTTTTTTGGATTTTACTAACACCCTATCATAAAACACCGCCTATACTATAAAAGTGGCTTCTACTATATTTAGCCCTCATTTGTTTAAAATTATTTTTAAATATTGTCTTTTATTTTTACACTACACAATTAATGTTTATAATCTGTTTCAATAGGAATAGATCCATGAACAACTAATTTCTAACTATATGAGTTTAAATTGTTCGCGGACGATAAATAATAGTAACGGGTTAAAATACCACATTAAATTAACCAACTCACCTATTAGGAAATTATATGACAACAACCGGTTGTGTGACGCTGTTATGTTAATAAACAGAAGAATGTTATTAAAGTCGGCGAAATCAGGTCACTTATCTACAACAATAGAGTATGTTAATTATACAGCACGTTTAAACGCTTTGCTGCATCAGGTGTACAAGCAAGTACCTATGCTGAATGACGAGCCCTTCGGACTTTTTGATGTTGTAGTGGTGAATCTAGGTAGACAAGTCGCTTGGAGAGAGGCATAACATTTTGAAAGAGGGATAAAACAACCCATAAATTTGAACATTGCACTTGCCACCTGGTGGGATTCGAACCCACGATTTTTGGTAACCCCCCCGAGCGACAGACTATTTCAACTGAGCTTTCGGATCCCGCTTGTTACCTAATTGGGACAGCGTGGTCGGTTCTTGACTTCTTGCCCGATCCCCCTGTGGTGTTTCCATTAATTAGGAAGGCTCTGTGCCCCGTGTACCAGTTGGTGATGGTGTTATAGCGGTCCGTTGCCACAGGTGACATACATGCAGTACGACACAGTGCTGGAGCACGCGTACCTGCCTCACCTGGAAGCTGCGGCGCTGCGCCTGCCGCTGGACAGCGAGCGGTACTACCTGCTGGTGATGCTGCCGACGCGGACGGGTGCGGCGGAGCTGGGCCGGCTGCTGTCGCGGATGGCGCGCGAGTCCGACCTCTCGGACGTGTACGCCGCGCTGCGCCCGCGCCGCGTCAGGGCGGTGGTGCCCAGCTTCACCGTGAAGGGGCACGTCACGCTGACCACGGACTTGCAGAAGGTAGTTAGTTCTCTTTTTTAATAATTTATTTATTAAGTTTACATTTTATGTTAATATTAGTAGATCTCGCACAAGTTTAGAATTTAAAAGTACAATTTTTTAAATTAATGAATTATTTGAGATATGTAAAAAAAGTTCTTGCAATAATATTCATACCCAACATCAACATTCATACACACATCAAAAATGTTTAGGGATCAAGTATATTTTAAAGTATCGTTGCGTTATAAAATTAATATTTTACCTTTTTTGGATCGTTTTTGATTCTTTTTAGTGAATTTCACGAAAATAATGTTTTTTTTACATTGTTTAAATATGGAAAATTAACTGTCAATCTCAATTCCTATAAAAGAGCGTAATGGCAATTTTACAAAAGCAGTGCAATTTCTGCACTGGAAGTGAAAAAATTTGCAACGATATGGAGCGACGGCGTCATTTGACAGGGGAAGAGATGTGAGAGCCGTTGGAATGTTGAAAGCTGGTTCCAGGCTGCCGCCATTGGTACTATACAGAGTATTATAGGCCGCCTCTGAACACGCTATCGTATCACGGGCAGCGTGGCCGAGTGACATGGAGGAAGATCTCGTATCACCACTCGAACACAAGACCGGTACATCCAAAATACTGCTCGACGGAATCGTAACATGACCGCTATGATGTTGGCCACAAGGTTCTACAGCTCTTCAGGCTTGCTGATAAGCGACCAAACCATCCGGAATCGTTTACGCAAAGTGCGTTTGCGTTCCCGAAGGCCGCTGAGGGTTCCACCCATAGCACCCCACAATCGTAGGGCCCATTTACAATGGGCTCGCGAACACCGTAATTGGGAGGAAGAAGGCTGGCGCTGTGTTTGCTTCTCTGATGAATCACGTTTCGGTATAAAGCCGGATACAAGACGCATTCAAGTTTGGAGGACTTCTGGATGTCAAGAACGCTTGAGATTTTGTCAGGAAGTTCATCCATATGGAGGGGGAACAATCATGGTTTGGGCCGGTATTTGGATCGGTGGAATAACCGATCTCATTTGGATCAGGGGCAACCTCAATGCTCAAATCTACGCAGACGCAGAGAGGATTGTTTCAGATGTGATCATCCCCTTGCGAGGCCGATTAGGTGATTCGTTTCGATTAATGCATGCA
This sequence comes from Eudonia mercurella, assembly GCA_963082485.1. Lineage (NCBI taxonomy): Eukaryota > Metazoa > Arthropoda > Insecta > Lepidoptera > Crambidae > Eudonia > Eudonia mercurella. The sequence goes on from OY720025.1 coordinate 5,786,467, forward strand.
AAATGCACGTCCACACACGGTTAGTCGCACGCACTCTTGCCGATTCTCATATCAACGTCCTGCCGTGGCCTACACAATCACCATACCTCAACGTAATTGAGCATACATGGGACATGCTCCAAAGAAGAGCTCTGCCGAGTATGGATGCCGTGCACACCCCACAACAATTTTTTGACTTGTTAGAAAGAACGTGGGTGGCTATTCATCAAAGTGATTTGGATGAACTGATTTTACAAAATCAAACTTGTTCTTGCTTTTTTTGCCAATTGCCTAGGAGACGACCTTAACGTAACTCAATTTTCCCCAATTTGTCAGTCAGTCTGGAAAACCAGATTAGGTAAATATTACAAAAACACAAATGTTGAAAAAATTTCCACGAGCAGGATTTCCCTTCTGACATTCCGGGTCAGGTACTCTTCCAATTGAGCTATCGTGGTTCTACGAATCGTGGTTCTACGAACCACGATAGCTCAATTGGAAGAGTACCTGACCCGGAATGTCAGAAGGGTGCAGGTTCAAATCCTGCTCGTGGAAATTTTTTCAACATTTGTGTTTTTGTAATTTGTTCGCAACAAAATTTGCGTTAAAAATTATTTGAATATTTATAGGTCAATATTATTAGAAAAAAAAATTATAGCTAAAAATGTACTTGACCCCTAGACATTTTTGATGTGTGTATAACCCTTCTTCTACTGGATTAAGACTTTCCGTTAGTTCACATCCCACAAAAGCATGAGGTCATCGGCGGGCCACACCATGCTAGCAAGCAGTTGGTAGGTTTAATTAACTAACACCCATCAATACGCATGGGCCATCGTATCGTGGAGGGTTATGGTCCGATCTCTTTATGTGCGATTGTACATAGGAGACAGTCTGAGCCTAGCATAAACGTTTCAACTGTCTGTTTAGTAAATAGGTTAGTAAGTACGAGTATAGTATTCGTTTTCACTGTTATTTCAGCAATAGTTTCATTATTTCTAAAGCGTTTGCGTTTAATCTTTATAGTCATTTGAAACTAGTCATGTACATACATGTATACTGTATTACTTATATTGCATACAATTTTGACTAGTTTTGACTCTTATTCCCTTGTACTAAGAGTTACATTGTTTACATGTTATTTTTTATATATTTAACGGGTAAGTACAGTGCCTTGATCTCACCTGATGTTAAGTGATGATAAGGCCAATGATGGAAGCGTTTTACCCGGGATCCTCAACAGTGAGGCACTGGCTATTATCTCTAGCTGCCGAGCACAACAATGCTACAAACATTAATGTTATGGCGACATATATAGTTAGATAAGATGGTGGTAGCTAGCCAGGCGGACAAACAAGCCCTACTACCAACCAAACCAAGTACACAATGTACCCCCCGCTGGGAATCGAACTAAACGTCTAAACCGGTGGTCTTAGCTACTTAGACCACAGAGGCGGTTAGAATTAATGCTCGTGACTGAACTGTGTGTGTGTGTGTGCATCGCAGCTAGGCATCCGCGACGTGTTCGAGCCCCGGCAGCAGGACTTCACGCCGATGACGCGCCAGCCCGGCGTGTATGTGCGCAGCGTGGAGCAGGCCGTCTCCGTCGCCATCAGGAAGTACCGCCCGGACGACCTCACGAAGAACAGTGAGTGAAAACCTTTACACTGTCATCTTTTTTTTTTAATTCCTTACGCGTAAGCAAATGTATTTACAGAGACCATTCAAAGGGTCTTCATAAGCGCATTTCACCCGGAGTCCTAAACTACTGAGGAAGTGACTATTATTTCTAACTGTTGGAATTGTAACACTAACATTGATGTTGGTGATTAGATAAGATGATCGTAGCTAGCCAAGCGGACTTAAAACATTATAGTGTCATCTTCAGTCTAGTCCTTTGTTAGACGTCGTCAAGCCATTTGCGTCTCTAATCAATCACTTTCATTGCGCTTCGGCGGCTTCCAATCTTATAAAATCAGATCTGACATAGAAGGGGTCTTATGCGAGTTTTAAATAGTTGTGCAGACGTCTGGCAACCCAGACCCGAACGGTTCGTAGTGGGTGCCAGTACAAATAAAATTAGTGAAATGAAAAGGATCATGTTGCCCCTCGGGGAAGATCCGAGTAAGACTAAGTGAGACTTAAACGACGTCTCTACTGCTTCTAACCCTCAAGTGAGTGTGACCACTTATGACAATACCGACCGTCGTCGTCACTACCCGACCCTAAATTACTCCAATCAGTTGTTCCTTCGCAGGAAGTTTTGTTACAGACACTCAACATACTATATGGCCAGTTAAAACTATCATGGGATTTTTTTTTATTTTACACAAATGGAAGAGACAGAGTAAATATAAGCGTTCGGATTTTTTATGAATTAAAAAAAAAAGACTCATAGTCTCGTTACATTTTTTTTCTTTAGTTAACTACGTTCAAACAGTTAAGCCACTAAGTGGTCTATTACATAATTTACATTATAACAAAGACCCACACACCGCGCGGTGCGCCCTCAAGGATCGCCAAATAATGATAATTTAACAAATCCATTGTTTTCTCAGCTATGTAGCGAGCGACCTACCTAAGCTTTGCACAAATGACGGATTTCCAAGGATTAACGAACAAACGAATTATCATAATGAAAAAAATCTTTAGAAAAAAAATCTTGTAAAATTTATGCTTATTATGATTTTTAAAGATATTTACGATAAGTTATGCCGCATCCTTCATATATGGATACATCCATATTGAGTATGAGTTTTATTAATTTATTTATTTATCTATCTATCTAGTTTTGACTACACATCACAAATAAATGCAAACTGCAATGACTTTATTGAAAGACGTTAATGCATATTATTATAATATAGTTTCTAGTGTACACAGCATACCAAATTTTTAAATACGACATTTGTATAGGCAATAATACATATCCACCGTCTACTTATTAACTCATTCTTGTGCCGGTGCGTGCGTCCGTAATTCTCGACTCAAATGACTCGTCAGCAACCACCATACATTATGGTTCCGGTACGATCCAGTTAATTACTTCCACGGGTAAGTGGCCGGTGGCGGAGGCCCAGGGTCGGTGCTCAGCAGGGCTAGTTTAATTCACAGTTAGTATTGTCTCAACTATTTTCTTAATACCGTTATTATTATGGCATTATTATGACCTTATTGTCAATATTCTGCGTCGCGCAATCAATCTCTCGATCATCACTGGTAAGTATGCGCCTGTTCTCCTCAAAAGCCATTTTTGGTTAAGTCATCAAATCTTAACAATTTCACTTAAAGGTATAGAAATTATAAACAACAATGAATGATACATGCGTCATGGCAGCCCTACTGGACATCGGATACAGGCAGGTCGCACGCGGGCGCGTCATCGTCACGGCCCGACGCGCTCGGAGGATCCTTCGATAGCATTGATGCGCTCCAAAAATATAAGCCAAATTGATTTTGCACAATTAATTAAACTGACAGCGTGAAGGACACCCCACGGGCGTTGTTAAAATTAACCACATTGACCATGTGCCAAGGCGTAATTATGTAGCCAGAGTGGCGATCCACTGGACCTTGTTATGCCATCCGTGGTTTTCTACATAGTAATTCTTTCTCTTCTTCTGCCATTTAATCACCCGCTGCTGAGAGTAGCCCTCCTCATTTTAACTGCATTCATTACAAACTTTTATTTAACTTACAATGTATGTATGTATGTTTGTACGGGTGGAATCTTGCAACTCAATTTTGAAGCAGATATCTTCAACCGATTGAGCTGAAATTTTGTATACATGTTCAGTTCGGATGACAATGCATGGTTAACTGTGTGACAATGTACAATACGGGTATCAGATGAAAGAAACTCGAAAAATAAAGTGACGTTTCAAACACTTAGTCCGCCATATTGGATTTAGATCACTCTCTATGTGTTTGAAACGTGTCCATCGATAAGTAAAAAGTAAAAAAAAATAAAGTAGAAAACCTTTTTTTAAATGCGCTAAAAAGAAAAAAACACTTTTACTATCAACTTATAACGTCATCACACAATTTATATGATATAAAAGCTTGTTGATTTAAATACGATTAGTACTTAAATCTATCATAGGAGTGGCCCGCCCCGGCTTCGCACGGGTGTACTTTTATTTTTAAACATTTCTTTTTTTTAATATAGCTTATGTACGCTAATGTAGCATTCTAATGGTGAATTTTTTTTTAAATCGGTCCAGAAGTTTTTGAGTTTATTCGTTGTAAACATACATACAAAAATATACAAAGCTTTCCTCTTTATAATATTAAGTAGTAAGTATATAGACATATATAAATTGTGTAACGCCGTTATAAGTTGATAGTAAAAGTTTTATAAGTGCCTTACAAATAAACAAAGAATAAGCTCCGAATAGTTATTCCGTGTTTTGTCTCTTTTACTCTAATATGAAATGCAGTATACATGACAGGAACAAAACACGGAATAACTATTCGGAGGTTATTCTTTATTTATTTGTAAGGCACTAATTAATGTAAACGTTTTTTTCTTTTTAGCACATTTAAATAAAAATGTTTTTTAAAAAGTTTTTACTTTTAAATTTTTTCCATATATTTGATCGTCCATCCGCTCATCTATCTACTTAGCATTAAGGCGACACACTGAAAATATACACCATCTTTCGTCGAATAGTTTAAGACTATAATATGACTAACGAATCTTAAATTTTGATATAGGGAAATTCATGTCTTTATTTTGAATTTGCTAGCTCAAATACACGATTGTATAATTTTGACTCGATCATAATTATTTTCGAAAACACCTCAAAAAAATCACTATTGTTGAAATTAAAACGAAATTACTTAATTTATGTGTGGAAACCACTGAAATACATTGATAACATCAATATTCGTAATTTAGTAGCTGCATATATTTTAAAAACTATAAACAATTTTTTTTTTAAATATTTTAGTCGCAATCGTCTTGGGTGCTACGTATTTTCGACCTTATGATAGCGTTAATAAAGATCAACCGTTTTGAATGTTTACAAATCGAGGTGTCGTCTTAAGGCGCTGACAACCATAAAACAGCACTAACTGTCTCTCTAACGAGGGGTGATACGAGGTGTAACATCATAAGCCCCTTTACTGTCAACCTCACCTGCACGAGGTACACCCTGCTGAATAATGGACGAGGAGCTATATCTATAAGTTGTTTTCGAGAGTCATCTCAAATCGCTTAGCCCAAAGGTTTGACGATTTTGACCACATTCACACTCTACGACAGATAGACAGAAGACTGAGGAGTACAATCGTCCTCTTTGCCTTGCGTTTGTGGATTACTAAAAAGCCTTCGACTGAAAAATCTGGGCTGTTCTGGAATCTTTGCAGCGATGCCAAAGTCGACTGGCTGGATATATCGAGGTGTTGAAGTGCCTGTATAATGCCGCTACGATGACCGTCCATGGTCCAAATCCAGGATGCCCAGACAAGACCGATTCCTTTGCAACGTGGAGTGAGACAGGGAAACGTCATATCTCCGAAACTGTTTAGCAACGCATTGGAAGACGTCTTTAAGACACTAAGCTAAGGACGGGGCATAAACATAAACGGCGTGTACATTTCACACCTTAGATTGAATCATTTTGAATTAATTTAAGTTGCATCAGATCTTCGAGGCACCTATACCGCAGTGCTTAAAAACGCGAGTTTTTGAGCATTGCGTTCTGCCGGTCCTCACATATGGCGCTAAGACGTAGACATTGACAAAAACCTCGTTCATAGATTCCAAGTTGCACAGCGAGCTATGGAGAGAGCTATGCTTGGAGTCTCTCTAAAAGGGATAGGTTCCGAAATGAAGAGATTCGACGGAGAACTAAAACCACCGACATAGCAGAAAAAATTAGCAAGCTAAAGTGGCAATGGGCGGGGCATATTTGTCGTAGAGCCGATGGCCGTTAGTATATGCCATATAAGTCTATGATAACAATTTTTTTTATAGAAGGGTTGGCAAATGACTGCTCTGCCTGATGGTAAGCAGAAGCAGAGTCCAACTGCGAGACCAGCTAGCGGAGCAGGATTGCGCGTCACTAGCCGGCCATCCTCGATCACCTTGCCGACCCGCAACCCAATGTTTGAATGAGGGATTGAATGAATACCCATGAGGAAATTCCATTTTACAGTTGAACACACATACACAGTTTCAAGTGAACGCAATTCACGGTTGTCAGTGCCTTAAAGTGTGCTAAGTACCTATGCTGCGATGACGGCTCCTAATCACAAACAAATCGTTTGTTAGTATTTTGTGAGTTCATGTGTTTTTATCAAACCTTCTCTTCCAATGGTTAGGTCAGGTGTTAGTTTGTCGTAGACACCAACGTTTATAGTTAGGTATTGTAACAGTAAGCCAGCCCACAGAAAGGGAAAACGACCTAGATGGGCACCTCCTTTACAAAGTTTGTCCTTTAGTTTATTTCGAATTATGTATCATCATCATCACCATCATCATCAGCTCAATTCCGCCCACTGCAGGGCATAGGCCTCTTCCCTCGCACGCCACTCTTCACGGTCTTGCGCCATCCTATCCATCCCCTGCCCGGGACCTAGACCGGACCTACCTGGACTAGTTCGTCCGATTACCGAACGGGGAGGTTTGCCTACCGATCGACGAGCATTTCTTGGCCACCACTCTGTCAGCGACCGGGTCCATCTGCCGTCTTCCCGTGTAGCCTTGCGTATCAAGGTCCTAATCAATGATTGAAATATTATCTGTGTAACTCTAGTCTCAGACATAACTAATAATTATCAGCCTTGATTCTGACTATGTCCCAAGAATAGTATCACAAGGGGCTAGTCTCGTATCACAAGATTTGGCCAAAACCTATGTCGCTCCAGTGCAGGTTAGTACCTAAGTGTTGACTACTGCTATCTTACGATATTGTCTGGAACCAACAACGGCATAACGTGCCTTCTAGGTGCTTAGTGCGACTTTAATTTGCCATTCGCTCACGTTAACGGAAATGAGAATTTGTTTAGCATTTTGCACTTCTTAATGAAAAACGGAAAGAGCTAAAATTGTGCCATACAAATAAAACTCGCAGTAAAGAGGTAGGTACTCTACTGACTCTACTATGTTCTGCATAATGAGAACCTGGCAATAAGGAAATTTAATATTTCACGATTATAACCGCGTACACTAAAAATACTAAAGTTGATGCGACATCGCCATTCTATTTACAACACAAATAGAATAACAATTAAATTGAAAGTATTAAAAGTTTTTATTCAAGTAAGTTTAGTTTCCAGGATGCCTAGTGTGAGTTTTGTTTGCTATCCGTATTCATTCGATTACATTTACGAAAACGAAAATTAGTACCTATGGCATTGAACCAGCGCAGCGCCTCCTGGCGACATGCCGACATACGAGAAGGGTTAAAAATTTATCATACAAATTCTCGTTTTCGTTAACGTGAATGGCGAATGAAACTCGCACTAGGCACCCTGAACTATTTTTGAATAACCGTGAACTGCATACGATATGGAAAAGAACGCTGCATGACTACCGAGAAGTGGGAAAATACTCGTATCTGTTGTTATTCGCGAGAAATTAGCGCGAAGACAACGTAACCCATTCTTTGTTTTCCAGTGGGCACTGTGTTAATTGCCAAAACAGTGCTAAACTGGAGTGCTAAGTCGAAAGTCGAGTGGTCGAGTGCGCGACTCGCGGCTCCATTGTTTCTACGCGACGCGGCGCCGGCGGCGGCGCGGCGCTACGCTGGCGCAACACGGCGATACGCGCATTTGCGTCCATTGATGCGCCACACTCTGCTCTCTCGCTCCTAGCCACAATACACTACACTGCACGGATGAACCTGCCATTACAAACAATATTGACTTTTGTGGTTATCACGATAAGATCAGAACTGTAGCTAACTAACAAATATCTGTGCTATATCTGCATTGGCGACCTGAATGCTTAATCGCCAGGCGAGATGAAAATGATTATTTGCAGATAGTACCTAGATCCAATTACATAATTATAGGTAAGTATACTTAACTGGAAAAATTGCTGCATGATTATTTCCTGTTGCAAAAGGCTCATTTTGTTTCAATGATTTCGATAAACATCAGCTACATTCAAATTACAAGGACGTATTTGATGGAATGAACCCCCAATGAATGTGTGTCGCATGAAACAATCAACAACGTGACAGTTCTCATAGTAATAAAGTCATCAACATTACACAAGTTACGTAGATTCGGCCCATTTATTTTTAGTTGTTCTGCATTCACAATCCTATTACATTAAGACCTAATAAAATTACTGCAGTAGGTGGATCTCGAATCCATAACCTTTCGCAAGCCTACGACTGCTCTTCCAGTGCCTAATAAAACTAAAGAAGTTGGTATCGCTGTCGCATTTTTCAAGTCTTTCTAGGTAGGTACTATTATGTATTCTGGTGGTCTTAAGTTATTTTTTATTAGCCAGTGTTATTTCATCAAATACCTGCTGGGACTGCCTAGTGCGAGATTTTTTCACCATCCACCATTTTTGGAAACGTGTTGAAATGGTATATAATACTCGCACTCAGTACTCTGGAGTCTTGTCTATCATTTGAAAAAAAATGTTTCCTCAAATAGGTATTTCACAATCGGTTACGATGAAAGTTTTTTAAATATATTGTTCCATAATTCAGAATGCTACATTTAATGTTATGTACCACCTACATTTTGCTGTTGATGTTCCAATACTCGTACATCCAATAAACAAAGGCATGTCTAAAACTGAACTCGTCCACCTCGGCCCCTACTGTGGCTCGCCGCTAAGCGAAAGTTATTTTTTTTTTATACGTAGCACGGCAAATGACTCCAATTCACCTGATGTTAAGTGAATATGGATTCCAGATGCGACGACAACTGGTGCAGCGTGAAAACAACGCAGCATCAGTTATCCTCACTTTGCCGGCCCACAAAGTGCCTCTTCACGCCTCGTTTGAAGGACCCCATATCATAGGAAGGAGGGAAAACGTGTGCTGGCAAACTATTCCATGTTTTGGAGGTGCGACAAAAGAACGAGTCACCAAATTTCTTAGTGCGCGATGGAATATTTGAGACAGTGAAGCGGTGACTCCGGAGAGCAGCACGTGTACTCCTATGGAGGAAGGGAGAAAGTGGGATGAGGTCAAAGAGTTCTTCAGAGCACTCGCCGTGGTATAAGCGGTAAAACACACGGAGTGACGCAATATCTCTACGCAATTGCAGAGTTTCAAGAGTATTTGTGACTTCTGCGTTGCCGATAATGCGTACAGCGCGGCGCTGCAATCTGTCCAAAGCATGGAGAAGGTACTTTGCGGAACCGTCCCAGATGTGCGGGCAATACTCCACGCAAGACCGTACCTGTGTCTTGTACAAAAGGCACAACTGGTCAGGCGTAAAGAATCGCCGCACCCTGTTCAGAATACTGAGTTTTCGTGAGGCTGTTTTGATCACGGCTTCGATGTAGTCCCTTTGGTTCAGATCGCAGCGAATCGTCATACCGAGCATGTTGATACTGCTCTGCAGGCTTAGAGATGTACCCTGAAGAGTTGGAAGGGGAAGGAATGGTGACTTTTTTGCCGTGAACGCACACACCTGTGTTTTCTTGGCATTGAACTCAACAAGATTGTTAGAGTCCTATTTAGATATGAGGTCCAATAGCCGATTGAGCTCAATGACAAGATTCACTCGGTTAACTTCGGTTTCGACCCGACCCGTTTCGACCCGAAGTTGTGGCCGCACGCGCAGGCATTGAAGAGTCCTTTTTTTATTTGAAGAGAACTTTTCTCATGATTTGATCTACATAAGTATCCTATCCCATAGTATCTCTGGGGTCGGGCGGTCCCTCATGTCTGAGGATCGTGGTCAGCATCAGGGTTGCATCTGAAACGGATGACCTGCCTCCACCGGTTTCTGCCAAGCGCGTCTCTTACGACCATGTAAATTTGAAGGATGACGAGTCTTTCATTTGATGGGCCCCATATTAAAAGTTGCTCATATTGATGTGTTGTTTCAGCTCTTAATACTTTAAAGATGTATCTTGTATTGGTGTGCTATTTGGCAATATGAATCATAATAATTAATTATTACTTTTCAGGATATGTGACAAACCGGCAGCCAGTGACGTTCACAGCGACGTACCCGTTCCTGTACTTCGTGATGGACGCCAGCATCCACGTGGCGCTGATGGCGGGCAAAATGGTGGACCCGCTCAATACAAGGATATTGTAGTACTTATGTAGTTTTATTTCTGTACCTATATTTGAAACCCGTAAGAGCTGTTACCTCACGGAATTCCTGGTCAGGAAACCGTATTTGCCCTAACAAATAGATGGAAAACTTTTAGGAATTAAATAATTTTGGTTTATTGTCAAAAGAAATCAATAATCATAAATCAAAATGGTATTTATTATTCTTCTTTTATATGTACAGATGCCTGCACATAAACCTATCCAAAACTGTCAAATTTCTTCAATAAATTTTCAACCTTAAAGTCTAAGACATAAGGTTCAAAGTCTATTGAGGAAATTTGACAGTTAGTGGTAGGTCGATGTGCACGCGTGTGTACATAATTTAACTTAATAATAATAATTTTTATTTCAGACCAATTCGATTCATAGACTTATTAGTGAATGTTAGTAACAATTGGGCTTAATCCTATGTTAGTGTTGTTATAAAAAAGTGGACCACAAGTGGTCCCGCCATTATAACGTTATAATGGCGGGACCACTTGTGGCAGCCATTGTTAGCTGCGATTAGTTTTATGAATATTTAGTACCTAATTAGTCTTGAAAAATACTTAAAACGTGTGGCTGGGTACAGCAGGTACTGTGCTGTTGTGTTAAAACACTGGTCCCGCCATTGTAATGTTTGGACATAAACGCAAATAAACGTGTAGCGCTTACGTCAGCCTTCCCGATAGCATAGCGGTCAGTGCAGCTGCCCGGATTGCAGAAGACCCTCCTGGTTCGATTCCTGGCTAGGTCGGGTAGCCTCTATTTCACAAAGTTCAACTGGTAGTTAATTGGACAAAAATATTTTAATTATTAAAACTTAAAAAAAAAAAAAACAAATGTTGAATTTCCACGAGCAGGATTTGAACCTGCACCTTGAATGGGCGCCTTTGGCTTACAAAGTAAAAAGTGTTGAATAATTTCGGCGGGCTGGTTAGAACCACGATAGCTCAATTGGAAGAGCACCTGACCCGGAATGTCAGAAGGGTGCAGGTTCAAATCCTGCTCGTGGAAATTTTTTCAACATTTGTGTTTTTGTAATTTGTTCGCAACAAAATTGCTTTAAAAATCATTTTGAACATTTTATAAAATAGCTTGCTTATTTCTTAACTGATCTTTAATATTTGTAAAAATATGATCGGATGTTAATGACGGTAGTTGTTGACATTGAATGGGCGCCTTTGGCTTACAAAGTAAAAAGTGTTGAATAATTTCGGCGGGCTGGTTAGAACCACGATAGCTCAATTGGAAGAGCACCTGACCCGGAATGTCAGAAGGGTGCAGGTTCAAATCCTGCTCGTGGAAATTTTTTCAACATTTGTGTTTTTGTAATTTGTTCGCAACAAAATTGCTTTAAAAATCATTTTGAACATTTTATAAAATAGCTTGCTTATTTCTTAACTGATCTTTAATATTTGTAAAAATATTATGATCGGATGTTAATGACGGTAGTTGTTGACATTGAATGGGCGCCTTTGGCTTACAAAGTAAAAAGTGTTGAATAATTTCGGCGGGCTGGTTAGAACCGTTTAGTCGCATAATGCCTACCAAGTCTCGAAAGGACTACTTCGCAAATTGACTACTTAGCTAAAGGACTACTTCGCGTAATGCCTAATTCGCTAAAGGACCAATTCGCAGAATGGCTACTTAGCCAAAGGACTAATTCGCGAAAAGACTACTTCGCGAAAGGACTACTTCGCAAAATGGCAAATATTTACCAAATGACTTTAAATTAAATAAAATAACTCCATTTATATTCTTTGGTAATATTTATTGATATTTTTTATTCTTGAACAGAATCCAAAACTACCTGTTTTATTTGTTTAAAAAAAAATCGAATCACACGCTACAATTATGTAAGGAAATTAAAAAATCGTTATATTAACTTACAAAAGTATCAACTTTATGGAAGAAAACATTATACAATTATTAATAATTTTTTTAATTATGTAATGAAAAAGATCTCATTACGCGGAAATAAAAAAGGTCGAATGTGGCGAACGCTTCACATTCTAGATAATTTAATTATATTACCTAGTTTACCTAGTTAAAAAAAGATTAGGAAAGAAAATAAAAAGCTATTTCAGTTTCCTTTATTCTGCTCGTTGGTCTTCATAACTTCATAATAAGTAAACTCATAATTTAGTAACGAGTCAATCAACTAGATGGGGCGGTACTTTAATGAGTAATGAGTCAACCAACGTAAGTCTACTCAAAAATATTATGTATGTACTGTTTTTATTAGAGAAGAAAACCAGATATTTTATTTTAACCATAAAAATACATAATTTTGGGTTCTGTATTATATGAATAACAAAAATATCTCATAAATAGCTACCTATTATAACGGTCTGTTAGTTATATTTGATGTAATATGGTTAATATTGGCTTTTATTTCCTATATGGTAAATATTGGCCATTTTGCGAAGTAGTCTTTTCGCGAATTAGTCCTTTGGCTAAGTAGCCATTCTGCGAATTGGTCCTTTAGCGAATTAGGCATTACACGAAGTAGTCCTTTAGCTAAGTAGTCATTTTGTGAAGTAGTCCTTTCGAGACTTGGTAGGCATTTTGCGAATTAGGCATTATGCGACTAAACGGTTAGAACCACGATAGCTCAATTGGAAGAGCACCTGACCCGGAATGTCAGAAGGGTGCAGGTTCAAATCCTGCTCGTGGAAATTTTTTCAACATTTGTTTTTGTAATTTGTTCGCAACAAAATTGCTTTAAAAATCATTTTGAACATTTTATTTCAACTTTGTCAGTATTAGGAATGATTACATTAAAGTTGAAATAATTGGATTTTTTTGTCCAATTAGTTCAACTAGTTGAACTTTGTGGGTGTAGTAGCACTATTCCGAAATGCCAATTAGGTATAGTCGAACTCATAGATGAACAAAAAAAATGGGCGCTATATTGGCAACCGGGAGTGGTAGCATTGATGAGCACTTTTGGTGAGCATTGCTCCACAACCAATTACTGTGAAGGGTGACATTTCCAATTCAATAAGAAAACTTCTTATAGGCCAACAATTCTGTATTTGATAGAATTGTTGAAAAAAGAAGCAAGTGTTATTGATCGCAAGATAGATCAATCGGCACAATATCTACATATTTCAATTGCTACTACAACTTACGACTTACTTTATTTTATTTTTTAGTTGGAAAGTGTTTATTTTTATTTTGCTAATTGGCTGTCATCAAGTGGAAGTTTTTATGTCTAATTATGAACAGAATGCATTTAAGTTATCAATCGAATGTTTTAGTTTTACTTACGTTGACTGTACAAGCATTTTATTCTAATCGGAATAAAGATACTAAAAGGTTAAAATTGTTCATTCGGAATAATGCGATTTCGGAATGGTGCGATTTCGGAATAGTGCTACTACACCACTTTGTGGAATAGAGGGTCGGGTAGCCGTCACGATGGAATTATTTTATTTGATTGAGTAAACTTTGTAACTGATGGTTTTAAGTTTCTATCGGAAATCGAAGTCGCTCTCGTCTCCAAAAATGGGTTTCATCATCGTATGCATTTGTATGTATTTGACATCACTGTCAACATTGGAAAGAATGTATGAATAATAAATTAACTAAAGGTTCTCCCACACCAGAAGCATTTGCCTGTAATGTAATTAAATATTAAACATTGTATCATGAAGTTGCACAGTGCTCAGTTCTCTTCTTTCAACGATGTAATGCTACACCTGGGGGCACTGTAGTGCCCCTGCCAAGTCGAGCAATTATAGTTGTGTTACAAACGCTTCTGGTGAAGGAGCACTTTAACTGCAATAAATAAAAGAAACATTAGTTATTTACGTTTATTTTATAAGTTTACATTTTTACTTAGCCCTCTTGGACTTGATCTTTCTTAGATAGAACTCCAACTCTTTGCCTTCTAGCACATAGCCGTCGGCGCGACCGCACTGACCGGGCCGGCTCGCCACACAAGCTGCCAACAAATAATAAATCTATTAATTTCAATAAATAGTATAAGCTGTATGTTAATCATACAAAACAAAAATCAGAGTAACTATGACAGTAGGGATCATACAACTGCAAGACTAGTGCCAAAACGGATCCAGTCCATGGAAGCAGCCTCAAAACTTCTCGATCTCATCACCACATTAGAAATCAATTAAATATTTAAATAATCTGTGCATTTAGAGATTGTTCTTCATTCTTAAATAAGTACCAATCACTTTACTCACCTAACAGGCGTCCAGTGTGGAATTGCTCTTCAAGGCCAGCTTCAACCTTGGAAAGACGCTGCCTTGTTAGGTATTTCTTGGCTGTCTTCTTGCTACGTTTCTTGTTGATTATAGCTTCTTCAGCCTCAGTCTACAAACAAACAAATTATTACAGCAACTGATGTTATCAAAGTTACAAATGAATGAAAGTATTTTGAGAAAAAACATTCAGATATTTCAGACAAGTAATCAGAACCAGTTGTTAAAAGATTCATATGACACGCAAAGGTGTTCATCACAAGAAAATAAATATAAAATATTTTAATAATAAATTTAATTAAAATAACTTACCAACTTGGCACCCTTCTTCCTGCCCAAGGGCAGCAGATAATGCGACTCATACCACTGCCTGAAGGGAGTGGCATCAACCACAACAATAGCATTCTTCACTAAGGTCTTGGTGCGCACCAACTCATTGTTGGATGCGTTGTACACAACATCAATAATACGGGACTTGCGGGTGGCGCCTGTAATACGACAACGAAAGTATCAATTATGAGGAATCACGAGGAATTATGAGGAAAGAAAATATCAATTATGAGGAAAAATATATTTATTTACTGAAGTTGACATGGAGCTACATGCATATTATTTTAACCTGAACTTTTGAATCTTTTACGGGACCTGTAGTCTCAGAGAACAGAGATTTACATGACATCCTAAAAATAAGACCTACTTACATTCTGAACCCCATGAGAAGTTTCCTGTGTCAAGACGCAGGGCACGGTACTTGGTATTTCCACCACGAGAGCGCACCGAATGAATACGCTGTGGCCCAAGCTGAAATAAAAATAAACTTGATAAGGACAACGTCGACAAACAAGACATAACCTAATAACTTCAACACCGCATGCAATTATTAAAGAGAATAGATTTTTAATTGTTGACAAACTACTAACCAAATGTTTCATTTATTATTTTCAAGCGTCAAGGCTAGGATAAGAGAATAGAATAATATATAATTCACCAAGTAAAAACAAGTAGATATTATGTACTCACTTTTGTGTTTGCAGCAGGACGACCTAACTCATACTTCCTCTTCTTACGGATAGGCGCGCGTTTACCGCCTGTAGCCCTCCGCTTATGCCAATGGTCTCGGCTGATACCTAAACACAAATAAGGGTATTGGTATTCTCAATAAAAAAACACTTTTGCTAGCACGATCTTCACAACTTTTGATCTCAAATACTGTGTGTAACACTACCACTAACCCAAAAATAATATATACTACATAAATAAAGTAATTAGCACTTTTACAACGTATTTGTATTATTATAAGGCACAATATTATTACATTGATAATTGTGGATTTATTTATAAAACTGAAAATCACTCACCCATCTTGTCTGGGTCGAGAAAGAAAAGATTTTTTGACAGACGCAAGTACTATACCTCCAATACTAAAAGTCTGTTGTCTATGGTTCGTAATATTCAATAAACAAGCTTTCAAACCGGCTTTTTACTGAAATCCGATATTTCACACAAATGTTGAAAATTATATTTTCTTCGAAAGTTTTTGTAGTATATTGCAACCAATATGTAGTCTTTCGAAGACATTAATTTTTTCTGTACGAACGTAAAACTAAGGATCGCGTGCAGAGAGCGCCCTTTTTAAATATTTATCACTTAATTCTGAATTTGCTTAGCTTATAACCGCTTATAGTAAGTAAATCATAATTAAGCTTAAAACAAACTATGGAATCTTGACTTATGATAAGCAAAATCTGAACAGAATATGTGAAAAACACAACAACCACAAAACTGCAAACAGCTAGGAAGAAACAGAGAATCTGAATTCCAAAACAAACGAAGATTGTTTTTCAAACTAAATATAAAGTAGTAATGTCAATTTAAAAAGTTTTCAAGTTATAGTATAATAATTAATGAAAAAAGTTTTTATTCTGATGGCTTTCTATCATTTTTCGTGTCCGTTATGGTGGCGTACACATGGTCTAATTCACGTTTTTAAAATAATTGGGTTCGTTAAGCTTTCACGTTTCTTGTTATGCCATCTTTTAGAGCGCGTAATAAGTGCGTAATTAATGCAAACACAAAATATTGTGTCCGTAGCTCGGGTGAATTCGCGGATTGGATTTTATCTGATTTATTTTGAAGCCTTCTTGTAAATGAATCTGAAATGCGTGCAAAGTTTCCAGTACTGTTAAGCAAGATCTGCTAAACAAAGGCACGATTATTTAATCAAGAAATTAGATAATATTTTATCTCAAAAAATAATAAGAGAAATGGTAATGACGTTAAGCTAATGGCAATGATTTTTTGAGGATGGGAATGATTAGGAATGCTTGGTAATGACGAGCTTTTAGGGCAAAAATAATAATTAAGTACCTGATACCTAATTTAGAAGACATACCTATGTATTTTTTTCATATATAAGTAGTTGCTAACTTGTAAATAAAACACTTACTTATAAATTTGTAAAGCTTAATAACACAAAAATTAAAATTCAACAAAACTCGTAACAAACACAATCTCGGTCTTTAATTTAACTATGCTATCGTGGCTCGATCAAACTCGCCCAAATTAATCTACTCTTATGGCAAGTATTAAGTTGTTAAGTATGTAACTAAATTTTAACATAACTTTAAGTGATTAATTGCATGTAAACACAGAATTTAGTAGCAAGTTGCAAGTTAAAATTTAGCTAACAACTAAACAAGATATTTAGAATTTTGTCTATTTTTCGGTTAAGTTGGTGAGCGGGGCTTGTCACTTGACACGTTTGAACAGGCACAATATTAGTTAGATGCATAAGTGTAGTGAGTGACGCGCTCAGGTTCAATTTTATTGTTCGTATTAAATTATTGATGTTTGTATTAAAAATATTTACTCGATTTAGAAACTTTAAAAAAATGAGATAGACTGCGAAAACTATTGCCAGTATTCAGAAAATATATTGTAATATGTAATTTTAATTTTGCATCTAATGCACATCGCATTACAGTATCTTTTTTCTGTATTTTGTTTTCCACTTCAGATAACAAGTAATTAAAAGAGTCTACTGGCATCCGTGGCGCATTAAAATATACTTATTTAAATCTTCATTCGCTGATAGCTCCTCGAACAAAGTGGCACTTGATCCTTGGCCATATTGATCTCTTCTATTTATTCAATTTCTCACCTAATTTTTTGGGTATGGTTATTTCCCTAATTATTTCATCTTTGACTTCATAACAAATTTAGCACAGAATTTACGATTTCATTACGTGGTCGATCGTCCATTTTGAGTGAACTAAAGAGCTTAATTACTTAAATACGTATGGGCATATACTTAAATATAAGTCATTTAAAATTAAGTTAAAATTTAGTTACCTACTTAACAACTTAATACGTGTAAATCACCCATTACTCTGTAAGCCAAAGGAGCCCTATTCAATGTCGACAACTACGTCAAATTTTTACAAATATTGAAAGATCAGTTAAGAATTAAGCAAGCTATATTTATGATAATATACATATAATTTTACGCAAATAGTGTGATAGTCACCTGACCCGGCCTGTATTGGGTGCGGAAATTTTTTCAGCACTGTCTTTTTTCACATATCTATTAGTTTAAATATGTAGTACTATGTAATATTGAAGTTTCATTTTTGAAAACAACAACTACCTGAAATAAAATATTATTTTGTATGATGTATTTTTAAAGTTAAAATATGTTTAGTGTATGTATGCATAAACCCACGACTATTATCCCCCAAAGGGTGGTTAGAGATCATCATATCCTATCCAAGCCATGATTTGGATCGATGTCTACTTTTAGCAAAGAGAGCGACTTTGTTGTTAATTAAGCAAAGGAAGTGTCAGAATGCTGGCCAATCGCCTTTTTTGATGCACTGGCGCATAATCTCGATTTACCACTTACGAAATGCTGACATGAAAAGCTGGCTATTATAATACTATAATAAAGACAAGCACTGATAATTTAATATTTTAGGCAAATTAGTAAAGCATGAAAACAATTACAACATTTTAAGTAACATAGAACAAATTGCTATTAATACGAAATTTTTAAACTTTTAATTCATCGTTTCCATTAACATAACGTCATCATTACCATCAACATAAAACAAACGGTAATGACGATGATGGTAATGACAAAGGTAGTAATTTGTTTGAACAAATCGTGAATTCTTAGCGCTACTATTTTGTGACCGCCTTTTTGAGAATTTGTCCTGGGAGCCACAATAAGTTCTAATGCTAACAATTATACTTAATTTATAATTACCCAGAAAACGTATTTACCGGTAATGATGGAAATACGTGATAACCAATTCCTGGACACATGATTTGTAACAAAAAAAAATATTTAAAGAGCACTCACCGTGACTTGCGCTGTGGTACATTTCGTGCAAACGACTGAGGAGAGCGGTTGGCACGGGGACAGTAAGATACATCTCGTAGATTTTTCAAGAAAGTAAATTTGACGTTAGCGCAATGGTAATGACAAAATTCTGTTACAAACTTTTGAAATTTCGTTTCGACTATTATTTTGTTCTGAATTATTAACGCTATTTATTATGTTGTTTACGGTAAAATATAGATTACTAAACGTTTGAAAAAATCGGGTTTGGCGCTCGTAATTATTGAAATATATATTTTGAAAGTTTTGTGCACATATATTTTCTTTAGATGGTTATGATGTTTTACTCAGTTTTAATTAAATTTCAAAATGAGTTTTTAGAATACAAGGTTCGTAACTGTGTCAACTTACATTAAATTATGTTTAAAACCTCGCTTAAACAAAAGAAGTAACTGAAAAATGAAATATAATTTTGATCAACATTAGAAATAGTTTTTTTCGTGTTTCGCGAAATGACCCAGCTTACACATGGTCGATTTCACGTTTCTTGTTATGTTATCTTTTAGTGCGTAATTAGTGCAACCAAAAAATAATTAGTACCTCTTTAGTTTAAGAATTAAAGACCTTTTTTAGTGTGTACGCTGGCATCACGATCAAGCTGGCGTATCCATGACCGTTCTCGAAAACTACTTATTTTATAGCAAAGAAATTTACACACATATTTAGTGCCTAATTAGTGCCCACGCTATGCAAAATTTCATAAGAATTGCCAGGGTTGCCAGCCTTACTATATAATATAGTATCCTACTATTTTAAGTGTCTAACTACCAAAAAAAAACCCTATCACAAGTCTTGTTCGATATCTCCGTTCCTTTATAAGCAATTCTTATGAAATTTTGCATAGCGTGGGCACTAATTATGCACTAAATATGTATGTAAATTTCGTTGCTATAAAATAAGTAGTTTTCAAGAATGGTCATGGGTACGCCAGCATGATCGTGATGCCAGCGTACACACAAAAAAGGTCCTTTATTTCTAAAACTTAAGATTTATTATGCACTTATTAGTTACGCATTACGCACTAAAAGAGGGCTTAACAACAAACTTGAATGAATTAGAACATGTGTACGCCATCATAACAGACACGAATGTTATGAACGAACGCAGTACACACATAATCATTATTTTTCAGATTTATTTTTTCAATCTTCAGTTAAGTTTTATCGTTTAATGCCTCTAAGTTTAATGCTCTAAGGTTTTATCCAACAAATAATATTGTCATTGTGACATATTTTCTAAAGAGAAATTATTCAATGAACAAATTTTGACGATTGAAAAATCAGCCGTAGTATATCAAGTCTCTTGATTATTATTTTTATGCATGATCAATAATTAAATTAATTATACCATACATCTGGGCACATCACTATCAATCAAACCAAATCAAATCGACTGCACTGGTAGGCTACTCTTGACGCCTTAGAGCATTTTTGGTTTAATGCTCTAAGCTTAGAGCATTAACTAAGGCTCTAACGCACTCTTACATAAAAAGTAAAAATTAAAAAATAATATTATCAAAGGTGAATCGATTCATTAGATAACGAATCGAATCGATTTAAAAATAGATATTTTTTGGTAAGAATCGCCATTCCTAGCCCGGCGCCCATACGGCACTCTTACGCCGATTAAGCGAATTCAATTCAATATTCAACTAATTGTAAATAATTTTTTGGTTTTTATCAAAACAGAAAAAATTGAATGTCGATTTTCAAGGGTGAAGTATCGATTCACTGCATCGAATCAGTACTACATATCAATTTAAAAATCTTTTTTTTTTTCATGAAAATTGATTCTTTGAATAATCGATTTCAGATCCCCATCCCTAAGCACAGATAGATACAATAGTTTGTTTGCGACTTGCGCATTATCGTTACGCGGCTTCGTTTTGGTCACCGGGCAGAGGTTATGTTTGTTGGGTTGTTTCATAAATCCACTTTACCAAATTTAGAAAGACACTATTTATTGTGAGTAAGGTATTAATTTTATGCAGATATAAAATTCACAATGTCTACAGATTTTTACATACGATACTACGTCGGGCACAAGGGAAAGTTTGGTCATGAATTTTTAGAATTCGAATTTCGACCCGACGGAAAGCTACGCTATGCTAATAATTCTAACTACAAGAATGACACCATGATTCGCAAAGAAGCTTACGTTCACCCTTGTGTGATGGAAGAACTGAAACGAGTAATCTTGGACTCTGAAATTATGCATGAAGATGATCGCCTATGGCCGCAACCAGATAGAGTTGGAAGACAAGTAAGTTTTGCCTTAAATTTTAATAAAATATTTACGGCTAACTTTAATTCATTGATATAAAGTAGGTATTAATTTTCTTATAAAGCTATACTGTAACTGATGTTTGTTTAGGAAATTGTTTAAGCTAACCTATCAGTCATAGTATTAAATTGTTTCACTCACACCTACTAATAATATTTTGATGTATTTTGTATATCAAAAAGCAATCATATTGAGGAACGTCTCGAATTGTTTGAATGTGACATAACATTGTATCTAATAATGTCTCTCCCATTGTTTGGACCTATCATAATGCTGACCTATCAAAAGTCTGTAATATAATTTACTACACTCCCAGAAAAGTGACTATCCAACAGCTAAATGCAGCAAATTCGAAACCAAATTTATTCAATGTTATGGTAATAACTATAATGTAATTGTTTATTCCCAAATTGATATCAAAAACAATGAAAAATTCCAATCAAATTCTTAAAAAACTATTATAAACTATTGTATCAACACTTATAGGTCGGATTTTGGAAGAATAATGATAAATACTTAAGAAACCAGCCTATTTTAAAAAAACCGGCCATGTGCAAGCGAGTCGGACTCCCACACAAAGGGTTCCATACCATTATTCCTTATAAAATATTTCAAGTTATCGTTATTAAAATCGAGAAAAGAATTGAAAATATTAATTTTATTTTAATTTAATTAATTATTTTTAAAGTGAATAATATAACTCAATATTCTGTGAATATTTCAAGAGTCTATCTGTTACCGTTATCAATATCGAGCAAAAAGTCATGTCCTGTCTTGGTCCCGTATTACCCTTTGGGTATGGAACCCTTAAAAGAAGAAATACATGTTCATTTTATACTGCTTGCCTTGTCCAGCAGTGGACGTCTTTTGGCTGAGATGATGATGATGTCAATTTCATAAATTGTGTATTCTGTGATGTAGAATGGTTTAAAACTTTGTTATTACTGGAATAAACTTGCTGCCCCCTTCTTAGTATTACATTCTTTTGTATTTTTTTACTGAACTGTTGAATATACATATTTTATGTACTGTCTTTTATTCCAGGAACTGGAAATAGTGATTGGTGAAGAACACATTTCATTTACTACCTCTAAAACTGGGTCACTGGTAGATGTTAATCAGTCTCGTGATCCAGAGGGTCTACGTTGTTTCTACTATCTTGTCCAGGATCTCAAATGCTTGGTATTTTCTCTTATTGGACTACATTTTAAAATTAAGCCTATATAAGTACCCTATACCGTAAGAGTAAAATAAAATAAATTTTCACTGTAATTGTCTTAATTTATTTTATGAGCAGCCTGTTTTATCCTACTGCAATGGCCAATCTGTTTGGTACTTATGCCACCTTTTTTTTTTATTGACTGCCTGAAAAGAGAAAAACTTGTATATTTTGGTATCTATCTCATGCAAATTTTATAAACTTTCAGACATCTGTATTTATAACTATGCAATTTATAAAGCTGTTAAGCAGTAGTGGACTTTAATTTGTATAAATTCAGTTAAATAGTCGTTTTTTTTAATGTATGTATGGTGCTTTACCTTAATTTGTAGATCTCTACATTTTCCTTATAAATAGAAACATTAAACTGTTTATAGGCTCTAAAACAATGCATCTAAAAAACATGGTCAATAAAATTTATTAGTCAAAATTAAACAATTGCAATACCATTCGTTCGATGAAATGTAACTACGATGAACTTAGAATAAAAGGTGTTCGACGAACTTAACAATGAAATAGTTGTAGAAGGGAAGTTGATTGTTAAATGTAGAAGATTGGGCTGTATGGCTTAGATCCTTTTGTTCTTCCAAAATGAGACAGAAGAGAAAGGCGTCGTTGTTATTTAAGGATGTTTGCTTAAAATTGAACCCTTACGAAAGTATTATTCAATTATTGGTTTATCGAACTGAATTTCAATTCGATAAACCAAAAACTTTGACAGTTTTGTCGTGTATTTGATAACTTTTAAGAAAAAATAATAATAGCAAAGTTATTACTAATATTATTTTGTAAATTACAGACGATGTGATTTGTTCACTTTACCTATATTTTATTGCACTGAGCAAGTAATCACTACGTTATATTTTATTGATACTAGACGTGTGTCGCTCTTTAGGGAACCGACTCAGTGTTCCGAAACATGAAACTGATACGAATGTTCCGGAACAGTTGCCTAGTATAATATGTTTCATTTGGAACTTGCTCATTGCAAGAGCGAGTGATGAGAGAAGCGAAAGCGATCTTCGCGCGCAACAGTGTACGTGATGTTGTGGAAGAGTGACTGAAATAACGATATAATGATAAGCGAGTGCCGGCCTAACTTTAAATAGCCGTCGAGCGACTTTAAAAGACGATAAAGTCTCAAAAATACTTTTTATAAATTTTAATATGTAGATATGTATTGTAGAGTGTACTTACTTGTATATGACAATCAATGTATATAAAATCGATTTTTAAATACGCCAGCCTTGCACAAAAGATCCCGATGGGTCGAAGTGCTACTGCAAGAGGGAAACCTCAGCAGGCCCCACTAAGATAAGAAATACGCCAGTTACCAACATGTTAGTAGATAAACTAACTGGCAGTCCTAAGCCTGAAAAAGTACCTATGAAGGAAAATCGATTTTATTCGTTGTTATAAAATATTCAGTAAACAAAAAAGTTCATTATAATAAAAAAATCGACGTGGTTTCAGTTGCAAGTTCCACATCTTATACAAATCTGCGTAAATATTAAGTTATTCTGTTTCAAAAAACTCGATGTTCCAATTGTTCCAAATGAAACATATCACTGATTCGGAACATTGTACTGTTGCAGATGCAAATGTTCCATCCAATCTTTTAGGGATATGTTTTTCCCACGACTAGTGAAGAGTCATGTCTGCGGTTTGTTTTATTTTCTAAAATTTGTGTTATTTTGAATATTAATGTGAAATAATGGTGGATTATTAACCGTTAAGTGTTCGTGAGTGTGCATGAGTGTTGGCAAATAAAACAAAACAGCGCAACGTCACTTTTCAAATTCTCTCAAGAAATCCGCCCGAGGACTTGGTAATTAGTAAAGCCCCCACATCTTTACTGTGATACTCGAGGGGTTGGGGGGTATATCATTTCTCACTTCTCACTTCTATCATTCATCATCATTATACAATATGGAAATATTGGTTATTTATATTTGTACTACTTGTACGAAAAAATACTTTGGCACTGGCTAAATGTGCTAATCGCACAAAGCCTAACTGCCTAACCAAAATCAACTAAAGAAAAAAAAGTCTATGGTATTGGTAATTTGGTATCACAGTGTCAGAAGTCCACAGAATATTTATAACAGACGTCAGTCAGCCATATTGTTCACCATTTTGTTGGCGTTGCTTTCGCTACGTAGGTACTTAATCAATAATAGTTATTTACCTAGTTTTAATTTATTTTATAATGTGCTGCATTTCAGTGATGTACCAAGCAGCAATGTTAAATTGAAATTCAACACCTAAAAAGTACATACTCATCAAAAGTTTGCAGCTCAAGACAATTACCAGGTCAGTATTTGTCATCTGTTTTTTTTATATTTAAAGAAATTGATAGACTTATAAAAAGCATTTTGTAAACTTGAATGTTTTCAAACCTGTCTATGTATTTTACTACTATAAGGTGTGGTGTTTTCCGTTCCATGAAATGAATGAACAGTTTTATTCTTTCAGTGGGTTTGGTATTTTTGTGCAAATTTAAGTTGTACTTTATATAGGTACTGTATTGTGTATCTCAACTGACCCAACCCAACATTGTGTTGCTATAAACAGAACAGAACGCGTTATTTACATCTTCAGATTGGTGTTGTAAAAAATCTTATTTTTTGTTTATAAGTTGGATCCATGATTGGTTAGACATTAAAATGAATTGACATATTTAGATATAATAAAGGTATTAACTAGGAGCTCAAGCGTCGAATACCCAGACAAAATAGAATTTCAATTGTTATCGGCCACCTGCTGGTCACTCAACGCTCAAGAGGCTATAATACAGAAAGAAGAACGAATATATATTTGACTTAATCAAATATACATGATTTAAGGGTTAAATTATTTTAAGAGGTAAATATGTCATTTAACCATCTTTTATGTAAGTACAGACGCATAATCTATCCAAAACTGTCAAATTTCTTCAATACATTTTCAACCAAAACATTTAGACATAGTTGAAAGTCTATTGAGGAAATTAGACAGTTTGTGGTTGATGTGTAGGCGTGTGTACATTCAGTTTTTATTGTTATTGTGCTTGTATTAAGCCATAAGAGCTTGTCTGCGTGAATACCAGAATAGAAATTTAATTGTTATCGGTCAGTGGCCGGTAACTCGACACACAAGAGGATAAAGAATATATAGATGTGATGACCCACCTTATGTGTGCATTTTTTATTTGCCTTAAAGAAAATTGAAAGCTGCAAATTCCAATGAGTATGATATAAGGTATGGTTTAATTTCTATGACTAATAGACCAATACATAATTATACTTAATTCGAAAATTAAGATTTTAATTGCTCATCACTATATAGGAAGTTGACCGTTAAAATATAATTACATCAGATTTAGTTTTGTCTATGTTGTTTTGTTTAACTAGCTCACTGGATATCAGTGGATTTTAAATACAGCAGTTGTAGTCAATAAAATTTACATGAAATGCCTAATAATTATCAACATTTTTAAAGAAAATTCCTGAGCGTCTGTCTAACTCGAGTTAGGTAGGTACAGTTGGAAGTTATCCGAAAACCTCCCAAGTTAAAATAAGATTCCTTTAAAAAAAAATTATTATTGTCTGTGATTTGTGATGCTGTACATTTTATGACATATTAAATTGTATTAAATCCTTCCTATTACCTTGTTATCTATTTAAAATTAGTAATCCCTTAGGCAGAGTATCATCTGATAATTGGATATGAATGTTAAGCATGAAACGTAAGTGTAAGTATTGATTTGATTATAGTTTTTGTGACCTAAATAATGTTAATTTAGTTATAAAAATCTTGATTTTTTTATGATTTGTATTTACAGTTGGAGGTGAGAAGAATTAGAAGAGAGAAGTAATAGCTTACATTTGTGGTAAAGTTTATGACCGTTTAATGGTCATAAACTATCAAGTGTAGTGCATCAAGATGGATTTGCCTGACTGCCCACCTGGAGCAGAAGGATATGAAGACTCTGTTATTGAAGTGCCCAAGAAACTCAGCTTAGAAGAAAAAAGTTGCACTAAGGTAAATACTAATTTATAATTATTTACCATTTCATACCTTCAAACTCATACCTTAGTCTTAAAATAAATGTGTCATATTGTAAGACTTTCATTGAATCTAATTTTCATTATTGAAAAAATATTTTTGGGTGGTAATTAAAATAATGGCTATATAATACCTTTCCTAATGGCTTTTAAATCATCTTTCCATTTTCTATAATTACAATTGTTATGACAGTTATAGTTTATTTATAAACATAAAAAGTAATATTTGCGGTTGGTTTTAAATAAATCTACATATTGATAAATTCACATTTCTAGGCCAGGTAGGCTACTCTTGACGCAAACTCAATCTCAATACAATTCCAATACGATTAATATGTATCGATATTGGGATAAGTTTCGCAATTTCGGAACGCCCCATCTCGATAAAAATTTGGTCATTCAATTTTTACGCAATTTAATTGCAATGTAGCGCTATTATCGCTTTTAAGAGTGCCATTTGAATTTTTTAGATTTGGGATTGGAAATTGATTATTGCAATTGTGTTTCAAGAGTAACCCACCAGTTTTCAAGCTGAATTAGTTTCTGCTAATGCTATTAATTTAACTTTTCTTTCTAAGTATTGCAGATTTTATAATAATTTACTATGTCTCACTTCTGGGCAAAGTTATCCTTCAATCTCTTTTGTTCTATAAATAAATGATAAATATAAATAAAAAAATATTAAAATTTAAAATGTAAGTACTTGTGATCTACATTAGCTTCAGTTTAGGTCATGAACTCATGAAGTAGACTAATATGTGTGAGATCATATTTAGCACGTAATGTTACATGAATTGAATAAATAGTTATTTTAGTTCTTTAGTTATAAAATCTTAAAGATTATTTTTGTAGTTATTTATTTCACTGAAAGCAACATCTACATTTAAGATCTTGATATACATTATGTGTTAACTCTTGTACTGATGCCTAATTGATGGAAGATATTTTTTTAAATTGAGCATTTAATTGAACATTTAATGATGCACATTATCTGTTTTTGTTTAAAAAACAAAGATATAATATTTTTCTTCTCAACCAGCTTAAGGTTTGGTAAACAATTACAACTGTGAAACCAATTGTCACAGTTGTTTGGTGGATGTTTGATCACTAATGCTTGTTATTTTCTTATTCATGTATTTATTATCAACCACTATTATTATAGTAGCAATAGTCTGCCTTGTCAGGGACTAGATAATTGGTGCAATTATTTTACCAAGGAGCAATGTTATGAATTACTGTGTTCTGGTTTTGAAGAGTACTAGAACCCTTTAGAGGCACAATAATAACAATCTTAGGACTGACCATGTGCATGGTACCTCCCTTTGTTACAATTGATTGATGCAATAAGATTGTTAGTCTGCTTCATTGAATCCCAAATAATTTTATTAATTTAGGTCTATAAAGATCCAACTGTCAGTTTCACACTCAATTAGGTATATTTTTATTGGAGCTTACGAAAATTGCATGGTTTTCACATAAATGTATAACGGATGATGGAAAAAATAAAAATTACGACTACATAGTGATTAAATGGCGGTACCTTGCGGCTTTGATATTAAACCAAAGGCCCGTGTTGCCTTACTAAAACGCTCAATCAACATAACATTTATTTAAAAAATTCAATTTCAAAGAAACATTTGTTAGCCATTCCTGTGGCTATTTCTAGACTTAGTAGTATGCCATCAGTGTGCCTAGCTATGCTCAACTCATCCACAGGCAAATGTATGATTGTGAAAATAAAGACTGGATAGTAGAGGCGAGTGGCGACAATATAGTTATAATTTACGAATTTTTTAAACAACAACAAAACCGGGCTTGCCCTATCCTAAAACACTGAGTATGCTACAGTGCTCTTCTTAAAAAATACATTAATAATGATGATGCATAGGTATGCTCGAAATTTTTTTATTTTCTATTAGCACTTATTGTACTTTATTCCAGCTATAAAGTCTTCTCTCACGGGTCGGTTGGCGTAGCAAAAGTCGTGCTCGGTATATATTGGGCAGTGGTTGTTGCTCTAAGTATACATTTTGCGGCACGCTCGCACAAGGGTCGTTGCGGCAGGGGTGCGCATAGACTATGTATAATATTGGGTATAGATGTGCCTCTCATAGAAAAAAAATATGGAAAACTAGGTTCCCTGTATAATAGATGGCGGTAGTAGACGTTTGCGTGCGCGTTTACGCTTCTTCCCGATAGATGGCGCCTAAACTATATATTTACAAAAAACTAGTAAACATTTTTGTTTTTTTTTGTTTTGTATTAATATTAATTGCAAGATTGATATAAACATATTAAAAAATTATAAATGAACTTTATAATCAAAAGTTTTCAATAGCTCTTCCCGATAAATGGAACCTAGTATTTCTATATTCCTACTATAGTACGCAGCGTCGTCGTCGTCACAGCCGCTCGGCCATTGAACTCTGATGATGTGACGAAAAAACAACCCACTACACACGACTTCAAAGTTTATACTGATACCCCCCTATCAACCGTCAGGTTACAAAGTAAGTGTCAGACCTCCTTGCGCAAGCACAAGGGACCATCTACGTCAGGTCATACCGCCAGATCAGAACGCGCCGAAGCGCAATCTTCATCCGGTACTTTTAAGACTAGTGTCTCGAGCTAGTTGCTCCGTGGACACGTATAGTCCTCTACCTAATATCCAGATAGGTCACCGGAACTGTAAGCTCGCTCATTTCTCGTTGCACTAAGAGCACAATTCGCAGTTTCCACTGCTTGGATCGTCGACTCTAAAGTCGACTACCAAATGTTCTCTTTGGTGGCGGAGTTGTAAGCCAACTCACTTCTCAGTAACCATCCGGGCACTTTGCCAGTTCCACAATTCTAAGCGGCTGGCTCGACCGGAGGTATTGCATCTAACGGGCACCTCTACTAGTTATCCAGACTAGTACAGGAGATGTTACAGTTCTGCTCAGTGAGAACCACCGAGCATAGACAATGAAAACAATGAAAAGAAACATCCCCACCATCCAACAGATTTGAAACAAGTGTCATTTGAAACATCTGTTAAGGCCCCAGTACACAATGGCCCATCGGGGGCCATGCTTCGCAATGCACAACTGTAGGCCACGATCACTTGGTGTTCACACAATGGCCCATTGCTCATTGCTGCCTGGCGAAGCACTTGCGATAGACGTGGAAGTAATTACGGTAATTACAGTTACTTATTTGTATACTGCTTACAAATATTACAGAAGTTACAAAGTTATTTTTTAAAAAATGGCGCAAAAGGCGATGGTGGATGCTTCATATATGAATATTAAATATATAGTAATATATGAATTTTCTTGAATATATGAATATTCAAGAAAAATAAATAAAGACTAACAAATTAATGAATACAGCTAGGATGAAAAATATCGATTGGTTATTGAATATCCCTTGGTGTACTATCCCAACACTGGTATTTATTTGTAATGATATGACCTTGTACGTTTATATAGTAGGTTTATTTTATTGTATGTTTTAAATTATGATAAATGTGTGTTATGCGGGAGTTTATTGGGATAAACCTGATCTAACATATAAAATAGAATCACAAAAGTAATTGTAGTATATTAAGTGATGGATAAATAAATGTTATTTTAATTTATTCAAATAATTTCATACGCTTCAGTCAGCGGTCGGTGACGAACTAAACAATGGGCCATTGTGTGAACACCACAGGCCATGCTACGCCACGATTCCTTTGAAGTGTGCCCAAAAAACCGACAACTGCCCAATTGTGCGCCATCATGGCCAATTGTCGCCACTGTATACCATTGCCCCCTGTACACAACGGCGATGGCCTGTAGTGGGCCAGCATACGCCATTGTGTACTGGGGGTCTTTAGAATAGAGAACTTTTTACTATGGCGACATATTTCAGTTAGAGTTCAGTTCAGTGTTAGGTAGGTGGGAGGTTAGGTTTTTAGTGGGTCTAAAAAACCTAACCTAACCTATCCTTACCTTACCGGTCGGGACCGAGGTTTATACTACTTACTTTACACTTTTTTGGGTCCCAATGAACAAATTAAAACGTATCCCACGACTGTTGTAGGGTGGGGACGGGGTTCATACAAAATCCTCCATGCACTTTTGTGGTTATATGAAACCTACTAGAAAATAATTTCACCGACCCGTGAAAGAGCACGCATAGGTAGGTATGTTTAAGCGTTCTTTATTTATGCTGTTTTTGAGTTTATGAACTGAATGCGAAATAAGTGATGATACCAAAAAACCATATTCAAAATCTGAATATACAACATGTGAATTGCGACAGTTCGACCGTAGTTTCTCGCGTGCTGTGCTGCTTAACCTTTTTAATATGTCGCACAAAGTTTTGCGTGAACATTTAAACCTTTCGTACCACATGTGACGGCCGCTCGGTAAGTATGCAAAACAACACCAATAAATATATGATTAGTAAGACAAATAAAATTAACTAATATTGTATGTTACTGTTTTATTTTTTCGGTTCAACCCCACGACATGACGTTTTAGGACAACTTATTTTTGGGTTCTTAACGAGTTGAGTGGAGTTTGTTACGTACTTTCGTAACGTCGTCGGTGTGTGCGTAGCGTGGACTGATGAGTAATGGCATTGTTTGTTTGGCAGGCTGAGCAAGAGTTTAAGGACCACTTGGACAGCTTGAAGATCAAGGTAGAACATGGCGGGACGCGATGTATGGTGGAGCGGCGCGGGCGCGACGTGTCGGGCAAGTGGATCTACCTGTGCTATCCCTGCGCCGCCGTTTGCAGCGGGGAGACCATTCTACAGGTTAGTACTACCAGCTACTCGTCTAATACACTGATACATACATCACAATTTGTAGGATAATTCAGTCCACATTGAACGAAAGATCAAAGCTTCGCTTAAGTGCATCCATCGTGAGAGGTTCTGAGTAAGGCACCACTTCCAGAGTTAATAAATATAGGTTGATCATCTTGTGCGTCAGCCCCCCGACCGCCTAACTCGATTGCTTTCGATTGCTTTGGCTACGTGTATAGTTTATGACGTCATCTTGTCATTTAGCTTTATGACGTCATCTTCGATTGCTTTCATAGCCGGTACGGCGTAAGATGACGTCATAAACTAAGCACGTAGCCAAAGCAATCGAGTTAGGCGGTTGGGGCCTGGTCATGTTATGGTAGGGTCATAATTATTTCACTCGGTGTTGTTTTAGTAGCATGTAAATAAAAAATGTGTTTATGACTCTAAACAAGTTTCAAGCGCTCTATGGAATGACCTCGCCTCTTTCAGACTCATATTTCTGGGAAGAAGCACAAGATAAAGCTGTCGATGAAGAACATTTGGCCTCAAAGCATATTTGATGAGCATCCGTATGTGTTGAGTGAGAAAGGCTCAAACAAGGATACCAAAGGCGGTGGTAAGCACAACTTAATTTTTACTTATGCAAAGTTGTGTTTCGTTGTCCTTCCTTCAAGCCAAGAAGGCAAGATAGCCATTTAGACAGATTTGATTTGAGTGAATAATCTTTATACATGTATTTTGTGTAGCAACCGAGACGATCCTGCAGAAGATGGCGGAGGAAGTGAACTACCACAACAACTCGTCGGAGCTGGATATGAAATACATCAAGTACAGGAACGTGCGCTGCCACATTCAAGACACGATAGACAATGTCAAGTGAGTAGTTAGTCATTTGTTAGCCGTCAAGCTAAAACGTAACCGCTCGGCGACGAGCCGGGGCGACCGGTAACGCGACTAGCGAATTCAGTCTTCATTGCGCGGCCGAAACGCTCACCGCACTGTCGTTAGTGATGCAAGAACTCAGTTTTTTTTAAGACTAAGTTTTGAGGCCTCACGACTAGACTAGTCTTGGAGTCTTAGGACTAAAATAAAAGATTTTTTATACTTCAGCTCAGATTAGCTCAGTCACATACTTTTGAATGTAGCATAAAGCTAGAAAGACTACTCTTAGAGCTCGAGGTTCGTGTACTAAATCGTTATCTTTCCTCAGGGCCCCGCTGTTGGGGCTGGAGTACCTGGTGGAGCACCCGCCCGAGGAGGAGCACTACGAGCCCAGCTACATCTGCACGCTATGCTCCAAGCAGGGCCACCCGCGCACCATCATCAACCACATGACCTGCTTCTGGCACCGGTTTAATTTCCTGGTCAGTATATTACATGACTAAAGATCTTGACTAGATAGTCTTCATTTGGAAACAATACACACAATAATAAAATGATAATGACACTGAAAATAAACATAGTTACAAGACACAGTAAACAATAAAAAAAATACAAAAATGTGTGTATGCTGTAGCATCTCAAAAGGGTAATTTCTTAACCTTTCACCTAGCATTGCTAGTAAATCATAGCATAATGATTTTCAGCAACAACTAGGAGTGAATACGAGAACAGTGCCCCATAACAATCATCTATATATTAATACGTGAAGCAAAAACTTTGTACCCGTTTTTACGAAACTTGCGCGGGACGGAGGAGTATGAAATTTCGCACACTTATAGTTTAATAGAGAAGGTTATCTGAATGTTAATATTTTTTTTTAATTATGCATAAAAAATACATTAAATCAACAAAAACAACACTACACACACTACCATGAATTTGACACACAGGCATATGTATTTGACACACACGTATTGTTTGTCTTTAATGCAGTCGACATCTGTCAATGCCAATCCAAAATCACATTCTATCTTTTTTAATTTTTCATTGCTAAGGCTACAATCCGTGCAGCCTTAATAAAATTACGGTCGAATCTCGACTACTGGGCGACCACTAGTTGAAGTAATACCCCCAGCAAAGACGTCGGTTGGTGACTAATACGGCTTATTCTCGATTACGGACGATTATTATTGACGACATGTAAATGGACACATCGTATACGATGTTTATTGGGTTATGGATACACTTTCCTCTCAGGTCGTGCTCATGGGGTTAATTACGTTATACGACATTCACCACATCACATCATCACTTCATTTGACAATATGTTGATATATTAAAGAAAATTAAAAACGTGCATGTCTTGTGTAATGCCGCCATGCTGTCGCACTTTTCTATTCTCCATTTATAATATCATTGGCTCTCCCCAGATGCGTCACTTCTCTAAGGCGGGCGCAATCCTGTCGCCGTTGAAGGCGCAGCCGCAGTACCGCGACGGCGTGGGCATCATCATCAACCGCATCGCGCAGCGCATCGAGGACACCTACGGCCGCCTCAAGCCGGTCAACATCGACAAGGAGGAGTACGAGAGGGAGAAGTTAGTAGACCCGCTACTTATTTTATCATCATAATCAGCCCACATCAGTCCACTGCTAGACATAGGCCTCTCCTAAAGCATGCCACTGAGACCGGCTTCACATTTTGTCACCAACTCTTTTTATGTCCCCACTGCTGGGGCGCGAGCTTTCTATTCCATATTTCCATTGGAAACCCCTCAGGTAGTGCGGTCTCAGTGCGGATTGGTAGTTTTTAATGACTGCTAATGCAGCCGGCATCAACGGATTTACATGACTTCTGAAGCACGGAAAGCTCGAAATGATAAGTTTTTGGTCTTCCATCCGATAACCGGCATTTGCGAAAGTTATTTGCCTCAAGCCAGTCAACATCGACAAGGCGGAATACGAGAGGAGAAGTTAGTCGACCCGCTACTCACTTCATCATCATAATCAGCCCACATCAGTACACTGGACATAGGCTTCTCCTAATGCATGTTACTGAGCTGAGACCGACTTCCTACTTCATCACCAGATCTTTTTATGTCCCCACTCAGCAGTGGGGACATAAAAAGATCTGGTGATGAAGTGGGAAGTCGGTCCCATCGGGCGCAATCCTTCTCTTTGGATGGAAACACCACGGGAGTACGGGCCATAAACTATTTATTTATTTATTCATTCATTTTACACTTGTACACTTACAGATTAAAAATCCAAGTCGCCTACAAGCTTAGACAGGATAAGTTAAAAATTAAATGAAAATTATATTGTTAAGTACATCATAAAACATTAATATTAAACTAGGCGGCTAAATAAATAATAAATACAAATGGGAAAAACAAGATGTCAAAGCGGAATAAAATAGTTTACAAAATCAAAAAACAATGTCAAAAGAAAATGGTCATCAATGAA
The DNA here is from genome assembly GCA_963082485.1 of Eudonia mercurella. Classification (NCBI taxonomy): domain Eukaryota; kingdom Metazoa; phylum Arthropoda; class Insecta; order Lepidoptera; family Crambidae; genus Eudonia; species Eudonia mercurella. The sequence continues at coordinate 5,820,992 of OY720025.1, forward strand.
GAATTTCAATGTCAGCAAAATAAAATAAATTAAATATAGTTTAGCAAAATTCTGAGAATGGCGAAAAAAGTTCCATTAAATATTGTATGTCAGCTATCCATGAATTTTAAAACATTATGTCAGTCAATCAATATGGGTAGTACGAATTAGTGGTAGTTAACGACTGCTAATGCAGCCGGTACCAACGGTTTTACGTGCCTTCCGAAGCACGGAGAGCTCGAGATGATAAGTTATTGGTCTTCCATACCATGACCGGCATTTGCGAAAGTTGTTCACACAAATTAAATTAAATTAAAAGGCAAAATTTGTTGTGTTAATTTTTTTGTAAATAAATATTACTCCTTTTAACAGTTTCTGCGGGCTAGTGGTTACAACCACCGATTTTAGATCCGGAATTCTCGGGTTCGATTTCCTGCGAGGTACATTATTAGGCTTTTGAGTTGTAGAATAAAAATTACAATAAACTATAATACTATGTTAGCAGTGACAGTAATGTCAGGCTAAGAGGCTAGTGTTATTTATTGGAGAAGGATATCGTTTGATTATTCGTTTGCTTTTGTTACAGAGATCGCATACATCAATGGCTGTTCAAAGGCCACCACTTTGCTGAGAAAGAGGGTTGTACCTTCGAAGAGGTCTGCGACGTTGATTTGATAGAATCTCTGAACAAGTCTAGTGAGTATGGTTTATTTTTCACTAAATTACATGGCAATAAAATTATTTTACGTCGTTACTAATATAGCTCTTTCCATTTCAGAGGGGGCGATGCTTGGCAAAAGGTAATTTATAAAAGGAATCTGAATGTTTATTAACATTTCATTACTTTAACAGTATTTTCTTAAATCTTTGTGTTCTTTTCCTGCAGGACCTATGACAAAAGAGATCCATCGCCTCCCATAGTCCCTGCGCCCACGAAACCATTGTTCAACAGTTACACGGTAAGTAAACAATTCTGAAGTTTACGCGGACACTACAAATTGAAAATATACTTTTTGCATTGTACTAGCTTTTAGCTAGTATTTTACTTAGGCGCCATCTCCACGAGCGAGAGAATCGCGGCATATCATCGTCGTGCCACGTATTTCTAAATACTCTGTATGAATGCGTTTCCACACGGCGATGCTACGAGTGACAATGTTCGCGCGTAACGTCGTCGTATCGCCGCGGTATCGTCGCTGCTGGCTTGCCGCAGAACGTGGCGCTCTCGCAGCGAGCGCGCGCTGTCAAACGCAGCGTCATTTCAGCGCTTTCAACAAATTATAGTTACGAGTCGTCGCGTACACGCTGTGATTCCGTCACGAGTCGTGACGATCGTGGAGATTACCCGACGATAAAAGTGCGGATTCGTCGCTTTCTCGGAAATTCGGATTCTCTCGCCCGTGTAGACAGCGCCCTAGGGCTTATTTTTCAATCGTCAGTTAAAATTTATTCATTGAATAATTTTGACATAATGACATTCTCCTTAGAAAATATGTCACTGACAATATTATTCGTTGGATAAAACTTATCTGAGGATTGAAAACTTGGACCTTGAGGCCAGTTTTAAATTTCTTAAATCACCAGTTCATTTTATATACCCTATTTGGATGGAAATACCACAGTGAGAAGTCACGGGCCCCGTGCAGATTGGTGGTTGTTAACGACTGCTTATGCAGCTCGCATTGTCGAATTTTAGCCATCGTTTTGTGGTAAAGTCAACTGGTTTAGCTATTTGTGATCTTTTAAGCACAATACTGACCCATTTTAATAATGATCGTTCGACAACGAGGTTGTTTTTTGATCTAACCAAGGCATATGACCGTGTTTCGCATGATATCCTATTAAACAGACTAGAATCATCTTGATTTAGGGGTGTTCCACTGCAATGGCTTAGTTCCTATTTAAAAATCGTAGGCAATGTGTTTCCATAGTAGGGTGATTAAAAAAAGCAGCTAAAGTCCCAATAAAAAAATCGTTCAAGTGCGAGTCAGACTCGCGCACGAAGGAAGACCGAGAAAAAAAATTAAAAAAAAATCTATTTATTTTTATTCTGTTTTTTAGTATTTGTTGTTATAGCGGCAACAGAAATACATCATCTGTGAAAACTTCAACTGTCTAACTATCACGGTTCATGAGATACAGCCTGGTGAACGACGGACAGACAGACAGACAGACGGACGGACGGCGGAGTTTTAGTAATAGGGTCCCGTTTTACCCTTTGGGTACGGAACCCTAACAAGAACGTGTAACAGTAGAGTGTGTATTGTTGCAGCGGCCCGCCGGCCGGCAGGAGCGGCGCGCGGGCTCCATGGACGCGCTCTCGGACATCAGCGACGAGCCCGCGCCGCCGCCCACACGCAAGGCGCCTTTCAACAGGTGCCTAGCCTTTCTTATTTAACTTTTTCACCGCCACAGTCGGCTATAACTGACAAGCGAAGCGGCAATGATCGACGATACCTATAGTTTACAAAAACACAAAATAAAGATATTTGAAAATTTGGGGATCCTTGTTGCAAATTTTTACTCCCGATTACCCCGAATGCTCGGCGTACAGGACACGGCGATGCATTTATGCTAACGATTTACTAAACATTCTGACTGCATCATTGCCGCATCTAGAACGCCCTGCCGCGTCTTGCGTGCGCTGACGACTGCATTGGATTGCAGTCGTATTTGTGGTACGATACGACTCGTATTGAACAGACAACTGCGAACCACCTATCCGAAACTTTCAAATTTCTTTAATAAATATTCAACCGTAATTGCCAAATACGTAGTTCAAAGTCTATTGAGGAAAGGAGATTGACCATTTTTGTATGGACGTTGGACCAAGTGCTGCCCAACATTGAATCATAGTGCATAATGTTCCTCAGACTAATAAAAAAAAATCTATTGTACTTATAGGTTTTACATTAACATGAAAAATAATAACAAACGGCTTATTTTTAAAATAAAAGACGGTATATTACAATTGAAATGAATTTTATTAATAGAACAACACTTAGTTAAGTATAGTCATTCAATCAATCAATCATATTATATTCGTTATATGTAACACAAATTATGTTTACAACACAATAAATGATCCTCTATGTTAGGCCCCATGTATACATTTAAAAAAATACCAAATCAATCGTCATCCTGATCGCCGTCTTTAATTATTGAATCTAAAAATAAGTAAGATAATATTATTTAACGTAAACGACAACGTTAAAAAATATATCAAAAGTTAAAAACACCAAAAAGCCATAAAATCAGCTTTTAGGTACAATATAACCCCGTGGATGTTTTTTTAAATTATTTTTGTTTTTCAAATATCTCTTAATGTAAGGAAAAAAATAATTGGTCCAGATCGGTCAATCTCCTTTAATAGTTTGTGTTAGTCTGATGTGCAGGTGTGTGTACCACAAACAAAAAAATATTTTCGATTAACCCACATTGTTGTTTGTCAATGATTTTATTATTGTTTATATTGATAGTGCGCTTATTCAACTTTTATTTTTGATCTTGTATGTTTCTTCGTAAATGAAATAGTAATTCTAATAAATTAATTATGATTATGACTATAAATATTTTTTATAGATTTTTTAATAGCTATTTTTTAGTGCGGTTTGTACATTTAGCCACTGTCAAAGCTACGGAGATATTGTCTTTGTTTAATAATAGATGGTAATGAGGGATGATAGAAATGATATTTACTTGACCAGTTGAGTCTAAATAATGCAAGCTGGATTAATGGATCTATGAAATCAGAGATATGCAAGGCTTACATTTTAGATCATTGCTATTTATAGTAATAAAGATGCTGTTACTTCTTAATCCATAGTTTCTAAACTTGCCTGCATTTACAGAAATGTATACGACCACCACCTGAACCGTTCCGAGCCGTACGGCGACAAGCGGCGCGAGAGTCCCCTCATGTCGCGCTACGCGGCAGTCAAGGCCGCGGCCAAGGTGGCCGCCGCGGACAAAACGCTGGACAAGGTAAACTCGACCTTTACTCCATTACAATAACACTTTAACCTTCTTTCTGCTTAGTGCCAGATCCGTCCCACAAATAAAATTGTATTGTATCTGTATTCACAGCTAGACGACAACAGACAGAACCTGTTTTAATATTTCATTGGTTTTCAATCTTATCTCAATCACATAAAGTTCAAAATGTGGTGGGAATATACGTCCCTCTGACTGTGAAAGCGTTAAACTATTATGGTCACTATCCGAAACCGGAGGACTTCAGGCTCTTAGCCCTTAAAGATGTTGCCAAACTTATGGCATCTATCTTTACAGAGGAAGAAGAGTGAAAGGATGGGGTTGCACAAAAGATCCCGATGGGTCGAAGTGTTACTGCGAGAGGAAAACCTCAGCAGGTCCCACTAAGATAAGATAAGATGGTCACTTACATGAGAATACTTGTTATTAACGAGAATTTTACCTGTACATGAACGAGCGCAAAAAACAACTAAGGAAGAGGGTAGATTGTTTTGTTTGCTAATAACTTCACCCACCCGTAATAACTTCAGTAGGTACGTCCTTGATCATAGCGCTTGCAACTGTGCCGGATATCGGATGTTCACACAACAAAAATATAACCAATTTCTAAAAATGGCAAATAATAGTCCATACAGAGCGATGTTCTGGTTTTATGTATGTCAAAGATAATTGAATAGGAAAGAGCAGCAAGTTCCTGATACAGGTGTTATTTTACTTAACAAGATTATTTTATAAATGAGGTTGTTAATGAAATAAATATTTTATTTAATTTAGGGCTGATTTTTCAATTGTCAGTTAAAGTTTATTCATTGAATAATAATTTTGACATAATGATAGACTCTCTTTAGGAAATATGTCACAATGACAATGTTATTCGTTGGATAAAACTAATCTGAGGATTGAAAAATCGGGCTTTAGTATTACTCGTGTGCTGGATAGGCTATTTTTCTGATAAGTGGCTGCACTTATCAGCAATAAAGGTTACGTTCAGTGAAAGTGAGGAGCTCGATGGCGCAATGGTTAACGCGCCCGGTCTGTGATTACTAAGGTTAAGCAACTTTCTTAAAGGCCGGTCACGGTGAGCCCTTGGTCGCGGCTACATTAGCAGTCGTTAACAACCACCGCACCGCACTATGCCCGCGTGGTGGTTTATGGCCCGTTCTTCAAATCAATCGTCCATCTATAGCAGTGGTTTCCAACCTTTCCCCGACCATGGACTCTTTTCCTAATGTTTTGTTAGCAGGTACCACATAAACTGTACTTAAAAAGAAAGTTTAATCTTTATTTAAAACTTTAAAAGTGTTTATAGCGTAAGTTCAGTAGTGACAGTTTATCTTTACACACTCCATGCTAACAAAAATGCTAATGCGAAACATTCAACGCCTAGTGGTTCTACTGTATTAACGTCATAAACATATTGGGACCACCCTGGGACCTAGGAGTTAGCAAATAGCTAGCGTAGGTGACAGTGCAGGAATTAAAAAAACATTGTACTGCCTTTTAAAAATAGTTCAGTGGATTTAATAATGTTCTGTCCCGTGGACCATTACCGATGCTCTCACAGAGCATCTGTGGTCCGCGGACCACCAGTTGGGAACCATTGCTCTATAGGGAAGGCTCATGCCCCAGCAGTGGGATATAAAATGAGCTGATGATGGTGATTACTGAAAGTTGAAATGTTCCAGCAAAAACCTGCCAACTATGAGTACAAGGTGAAGCTGGCCGATGAGCAGCGGCAGTCGGCCGTGGAGGCCGCCAAGAAGACGCTCGCCTACCACGAGAAGAACCCCGAGAAGCACCCGCTCTACCCCGAGGAGTGGAAGAAGTTCTGGAACCGCCGATACAAGGAGATACAAGCGGGTAATTATTTATTTATTTGTAGAAGGTACACTGCAGATTAAAGTCACTACAAAAGCATACAAACAATTCCACAGGATAAGTCAAGACAATAATCCAAATTTAGCGTACACAGTATGCAAATCAATTTATTGTTAACTAACGACCTTCCGCAGTTTCACCCGCGTGGTTCCCGTTCCCGTGGGAATATCGGGATAAAAAGTATCCTATATGTTAATCCAGGCTATAAACTATCTGTATGCTGAATTTCATCCTGATCCATCCATCCGTTGCAGCGTGAAGAAGCAACAAATATACACACATACACACAAACTTTCGCATTTATAATATTAGTGTGACTAGACTATGTTTGACACTTGATCCCACTATGCTAATTTAACTGTCTGTAGTTGCGATTTTGTTTAGCTGGCTTCTGCCCGAAGCCTATCAGTTGTCTAGTCCCGTATATGGCTACAGAGTATGCTCGACAAACGAAGGTTTATGGTTTTGTGCTTGAATGTTAGCCGATTTATATTCAGCTGGTGGTAGGGTTTCCGCAGAGACTATTTAGATGGCTACCACATTTTACCCTTATATTGATTATCAGCCTATACTACTCCACTGCTGGACTTGGATTCCTTGGACTTTGGAGTGAGCAAAATCGCATTTTGCTCACTGATTTCAGGCAGCAAAACCTACATGTTTGAGCTACTGAAGTGAAAATAATATTTTGCGTCGTAGAGAGCAAGGACCCGTCGAAGCACGACTTCAAGCCGGAGTGGATCGTGTTCTGGACGGCGCGCATGAAGGAGCTGCACGACGAGGAGCTGCGCGTGCTCGTCAACGAGATCTACCGCAAGATGTGTCTCACGCCGCCGCCGCCGCACGCCCTCCAGCACGAACAAAAGCGCAGGTACTACCAACGTACACGATGTTCGGTAACAGATATATAATCCATAGGAATATAACTACGCGACAAAAGTTCCAACATCACTGTTCGGTGCATTACATGTTACCGAACACCGTTATTGACGTCACTAGGAGCGCCGCCGCCGAGCGCGTGCGTTGGTGAACCACATCATTAAATTAGTGCATAATCAATTATCGTCGCGATCGGGTGCATTCATTTATCAGTTATCATTATCATCAAATTATAGATTTTAGCAATAAAGTATATCTTAATTATCAATCATTTGTTTTTATGTTCTAAACCGGAACATAAATTGGTCCTTCGAGCGTAAAATAAGGACCTCGCGCTTATAGGAACCTTTTAGTTTCTCAAAACTCAGTGAGGTTCGATCAGTGACTTATAGTGACAGTAAACTGGGAGTGCAGTGCTATTGGAGTTGTTACTTTGTTACGTCTTAGCAAAGTAGCACGAGCAACAATTATCAGATCAGCAGCCGGAGAGCGGCAAGTACAACACAAACAGCATCAAAAGTAAGATCTTTCCATTTTTTTTCTTACTGATTATATACATTATCAAACTAAATCACGATGGAAGGTTTGTACGACAAGCAGGCTGAACTCTTTGAGACCGCATCAAAGCTTTTAATTAACTTTAAAAAAGATGGAGCAGAGCGGAAAACCGTCGAGTATTGTCAGCAACGCCTAGAGCGGTTGGAAGCATTATGGATAAATTTTAAGTCCAATCATCAGAAATTAGAACGTTTTGGAGTGTCAGATCATCCCTATTTTGTACAAAGTGAATACGACCAAATGAGGGAATTATACAATACGGCGAAAGACTTATTTCAACGTACCTATAGTGAACTGGTAAGAAAAGAAAAGCGGTTGTGGGAGGAGGAGCAGGTTGGACAAAAGGTAAGCAATAAAGCAGAAATAGAGCAGCCAAGAGCTGGAACAAGCAAGCAGGAAGAAGAAGCAAATCAGCAGGCTAAAAAAGCAAGTGTTCATCATCATGATAAGCCATCATCAGATAACAGTTTCTTACACATGACTTCAAGGGGTACATTCAGCAAGTTGGACGACATGTTAAAAAAGCAAAACATCAATTTCAAGGCCTTTCAGAGGTGCGTTAATAATATTAATATAGATTCATTGCAAAACAAATGGGAGTTCGAGGATGCACTCAAGATGCTGCAAAGCAGGTGGACAGCAATAGATAATCTTCATTGGGAGATAGCAGGAGAAATTGAAGGTGAGGAGATAGAATACGAATTAGAATATAGCAAGCACGAACATCAGTTCATCAATATCAAAAAACTAATAAATACTAAATTATGGTCTGTATCTCATCGAGAGAAATCAACGCCACAAATGGATATTCCATCGTTTAGTGGCAACTATCAGCAGTGGGTTTCCTTTAAGGATCTCTTTAATGAAGCGATACATAATAACCCGTCGTTATCTAATGCACAAAAGATGCAATTTTTGAAGAGCAAGGTCACGGGTGAGGCTGAGCGTATCATTCATCATTTGCAAATAAGTTCGGATAACTACATCGTTTGCTGGGAAATATTAAATCATCGTTTTAATAACAAAAGATTAATCTTTACATCTCATCTAAATACACTCTTAAACCTCCCAATTATACAACAACAATCATTGGGTCAAATAAAGCGATTGCATGACATCACAAAAGAAAGTCTGCACGCTATTCAAAACCTAGGCATAGATACCAGCTCTTGGGATCCTATGTTGGTGCACATCTTATCTCAAAAGCTTGATAGCGATACATTCGGAGAGTATATTGAATCAATAAAAAATCCACGGGATTTGCCAATTTTACAGGAATTTATAGATTTTTTGGAGAGTAAATTCACTATTTTGGAATCATCTCGCAAGAGAATGGAGCAAAATTTACAAAAACCAAGTTCCCAACAATATAACCAAGTTGTTCAACCTAAGAAATTGATTTATTCAAAATATTCGGGTCAAAATATTAAGCATCCAAATTATTTAAAAGCATTCCATACATCCACTTCAAACACAAAATATAATTGTTCACTTTGCAATATGGATCACGCTATATTTTATTGCGCAAAGTTTAAAGAAATGCCAAGTGAAGAAAAATTAAATGTGGTTAATAAATATCATTATTGCGTAAATTGCTTATTCGACCACAAAGGCAAAGCATGTTTTTCGCCAAAGCGATGTCGCAATTGTTCCGGTAATCATAATACATTGTTACACGATGCATTTATTAAACGTAAACAACCAGTAACCGGAAGGCAGATCAATTACAATCAAAAACCGAATGAAAATGTGACAACGGCCTCACACGTGGCACGGGAAGACTTTTCGGAAATTCTTTTATCAACAGCACTTGTAAAGGTCATTGGAGCAGATGGTACCCATCATGAATTGCGAGCACTGATAGATCAAGGGTCGCAAATATCAATCATAAAAGAAAGCGCAGCCCAACTGCTAGGTTTGAAAAGACAACACTGTAAGGGTGTGATCTTTGGGGTTGGAGAACAGCAAAATAATAGCAAAGGAAAGTTAACAATCACTTGTAAGTCTATGTACAATCAATTTACTTTCACAGCCAACGTCATTATTATGAATTCACTTATTAAAAATTTACCGAACAATTCCTTTTCCAAACCATCATGGAGCTATATCGAAAATATTAAACTAGCAGACCCAGATTTCAATGTAAGCAGACCAGTAGATATGCTGCTGGGTGCAGATATTTATTCTATCATTATGATGGGAGGAATTTTGAAAGGAGACAACGCTGAGCAGCCTATCGCTCAACAAACCCAACTGGGGTGGGTCTTGTGCGGTAACATGATGAAGACTTATCAATGCAACGTAATTTTAAATAATGTTGACGAGATACGAAAATTTTGGGAGATGGAAGACATCTGCGATGACGAATCATTATCAAACGAAGATCAGCAATGTGTTCAGTTTTACCATGAAACGACCACTAGAAAAGCAGACGGCAGGTATGAAGTACGCTTACCGCTTAAACATGAGGTCATCAATCAGCTAGGAAAATCGAAGCCCATGGCTTTAGCTCAATTTCATAATTTGGAGAATAAATTTAACAGAAACCTAGGGCTAGCAAGCGATTATAAGGAATTCATAAATGAATATATTACATTAAATCATATGAAACCTAGCAAACATAATTCGACCTTGGAATATTACCTTCCTCATCACGCCGTTCAACGCACGGAGGCTGTCACCACCAAACTTCGCGTCGTGTTTAATGCCTCGGCAAAAACATCATCAGGGCTTAGCTTAAACGATTGTATGTACACCGGACCAAACCTTCAACAAGATCTACAATCACTTATCTTGAAATGGCGCATCTTTAAATATGCTTGGACCGCCGACATAGAAAAAATGTTTAGGCAAATAATTGTCAACGAACAAGATCAACATTATCAAAAAATCATATGGCGAGAAAGCCCTGACCAACCTATCATAACTTATGAATTGAGCACAGTTACGTATGGAACTAAAGCGGCGCCCTTCCTAGCTATGATGACCCTGCAAAAATTAGCATCAGACGAAAAACAAAATTACCCATTAGCAGCAAAAGTTTTACAGAGTTCCTATTATATGGATGATTGGATTTTTGGGTCACATACTCCAGAAAAGGGACAACAGCTTATTTCTAATATGTATTCATTACTAAAATCAGGAGGCTTTTTGCTAAGAAAGTGGATATCAAGTCATCCATCACTATTAGAAAATTTAAATTATGAGCTAAATGGAGAAAATCATCACTTTAATTTTAAAACGGATAGCATGTCCAAAACATTAGGTCTTCGATGGCTGCCAGATCAAGATATATTTACATTTAATAGCAGCATTTGCTTTAAATCATCAAGCACAATAACAAAAAGGAAATTACTCGGTGAAATATCAAAAATATTTGACCCTCTAGGGTGGCTTGCCCCCCTTACCACTATGCTCAAGTTATTGTTTCAACGAGTGTGGTTAGCCAATTTAAAATGGGATGAAGAAGTACCAAAAGATATTAATAATGAATGGCAAAAGTTAAGATCAGAGTTAGAACAAATAAATCAATTTGAAATTCCGCGGTGGATAGGATTCCGTGAGAACTGTATGATCGAACTACATGGGTTTTCAGACGCATCACTAAAAGCTTACGGTTGCGTGATATACGCCAAAATCAATATCGAAGAGAAAGCAAGTGTGGTGTTAGTAGCGGCGAAAGCAAAATTAGTACCACAAAATAAAATATTATCATTGCCCAAACTAGAGCTAAGTGGCGCTCATTTGCTTGCAAAATTAGTTAGCAAAGTCATCAAATGCCTAGAACCCCACGAAAATATCAAATTATACTGTTGGTGTGATTCTAAAGTTGTATTAGGATGGCTACAAGGCAACCCATCCCGCTGGAAACCCTTTGTAGCGAACCGAGTACGTAGCATAAGTGAAGTCGCGTCACCAAACAGCTGGGATTACGTAAGCACGGGCGATAACCCTGCGGACGCAGCAAGTCGCGGCTTATCAGTCGCTCATTTGAAAAAACATAATTTATGGTGGAAGGGACCGCAGTGGCTGGAAACTTTTCAAGCTCAAAAACATCAAAATAAAATGAAGTACACAACAGATGTAGAAAGTAAAATAAAGCATGTCAATGTTATCCAAAAATCGGAGTCGGAGCAAAGCATCATTAATAATTTATTAAAAGACTACAGTTCATTTCGAATGGTGACTTATGTTATAGCATGGATTAAACGAATGGTTATACCTACGCCTCAACGCAAAACAATGCCCAACTATATCACGTTACATGAACTGCGTCAAGCAAAAATCATTATTATTAAGCGAGTACAAATGGATCATTTTAGCACAGACATAGAACAGTTAAAGCAAAATAAAGACTTATCACCTAAAAGCAGTTTAAATAATTTAAATCCATTTATTGATCAGGAAGGAATACTGCGTGTGGGAGGCAGGTTAGCAAATGCAAAACTTAACGAAAATATGAAGCACCCCGCAATTATCCCTCACGAAAGCAGATTAACTACCCTACTTATAGAACAAATACATCAACTTACCTTTCACGGAGGGCCCCGGCTAACACTAGCCAACCTGAGGAGGCAGTACTGGATTACCGGTGGCATAAGAGCTGTAAAAAAGCATATAAAAGCATGCATCATATGTAAAAAGAACAAACCTGATATGCAGCAGCAACTGATGGGGGATCTGCCAGGCCCTAGAAGTAATCCTGAACGTCCGTTCTACCACACTGGCGTTGACTATACAGGATATGTATATATTAAGAGCAGCAAAGGGCGGGGTACCAAAACAACAAAGGGCTATATAGCAGTGTTCGTCTGCTTAGCCACTAAAGCAGTGCATTTGGAGTTAGTTTCCGACATGACCAGCTCAGCATTTTTAGCAGCACTTCGACGAATGGCAGCTCGAAGAGGTACACCACATCACATCTATTCGGATCAGGGAACAAACTTCGTAGGAGCAAATAGACTTTTACAAGAGAATTATGAGGAGCTCCAACAAGTATTTAAGGACAGTTTTCTTGCCGAAGTCTCAGAGATGAATGTAGAGTGGCATTTTAATGCACCATCATGGCCCAGTGCGGGAGGTCTATGGGAGAGAGCAGTGCGCAGTTTGAAATTCCACCTCAAAAGTGTCGTAGGTGACCAAAGATTAACGTTCGAGGAATACACCACCCTCCTAAACCAAGTAGAAGCTTGCCTAAATACAAGACCCTTATGTACATTGTCAGAAGACCCAGACGACCTTAATATTTTAACCCCAGCTCACTTTCTAACGGGCTGCTCACGGCTGACTGTCATTGAAACAGAGCATGATGCCAGGACACGTTGGCATCTTTTATCGAAACTGAAGCAAGATCTATGGAAGCGATGGAATATAGAATATTTATCACAGTTGTCAGCAAGATCAAAATGGACGAAATCAAAAGAGAACATTAAGATAGGAAGTCTAGTTACAATCCAAGATGAAAACCTCCCACCTGGTAAATGGGCGATGGGGAGGGTAATAGAACTCCATCCTGGCAAGGACAACTTCGTCAGAGTGGTGACACTTAAAACAAAAAATGGAATAATCAAACGACCCGTAATAAAATTATCAGTTCTTCCAGTAAATAGCGAAAGCGAAGAAGATCAACAATCAACTCAGCAAAAGCATAGAAGCAACAACAAAACAAAATATTCACTCTCCGCTATTGTCGCCGCAATACTATTTTTTATGACATTAATAACAACATCCACAGCCCAACCTAGCATTTCTCAGCTTCCGAACAATCAATCATTATACTTTGACCCAAAATCAAAAATCAAAATAATCCGAGATCAATGGAATCTTGTCGTATATTACGACATGGAACCCTATTGGTCGGGGCTAGAAGCATATAAAAAACTAAATACCTATTTAGATAACACTTGTAACTCTATTCAAAAGCAAATAAACTGCAACATGATATTACTACAGCTAAAACATACCTACCAAGAAATACAGTACTATAATGATCTTTTGCTAAGCCAGCATTTTGATGAGCACGCTAGACGGCGTCGGCGCCGGGGGCTTATCGACGGTATCGGCAATGTAGCAAACAGTCTGTTCGGAGTACTGGACAGCAAATTCGCTGAAAAGTATGCTCAAGATATCAACCTTATAAAAAGCAATGAACGTCATCTAAATAAACTTTGGCAAAATCAAACTTCGGTCGTAGAAGCAGAGTTCAATTTGATAAAACGGATGGAAGACACAATAGAAAAGCAACATAAGATAATTCACAAACAACTCAATAATTTGGAATCTGCCTCAAACATATTGCAAACTGAAATAGCAAACCTCAGTAGCAGTCAAGACTTCACATTTACGGCGTTATCGGGTAACAATCTCCTACAAACTTTAAAGCAACTCCAAGATGCTCTGTTGAACACTATCACGGATATCTATCATGGACTAATCAGTATCCACCTGCTCACTCCTACGCAACTAAAAACAGAATTACAAATCATTAGCAGTCAAATGTCCAAAGATCTCACGTTACCCATTAATAATTTATTATTCAATATACAAGAATTGTATAGATTACTTCATGTCAAGACACGAGTGACTAAAGAATACATAATCTTTGAAATATCAATTCCACTAGTAAGTCGAGACAATTATCAGATGTATATGTTAATTCCAGTTCCTCGCCAACAAAACAATAACATGGTTACCATCACACCTATATCCAAATATATAGCATTTAACATACAACGAGATTCGTATTTAATTGTAGACATTAACGAGTTACGAGCTTGTTCCTACGTGGATGATTATCATGTTTGCCCACTAAAACAAGCAGTTCAACATCTACAAAATGACGAAAATTTATGTAGAAGAGCTAACGAAAGTGCATCAGCTAAATGCACAACTGAAAAGAAAATTTGCACCAATCAATGGTCAGCATTAAACTCGCCGTCACAATATTTTTATTTTTGTTGCGACACTTACTCTGTAAGGATCGTATGCGAGGATCAGGTTTCCACGCAACAGCTGAGCGGCGCGGGCATTATTAATTTTAAAACGAACTGTATTGTAAAGGGAAAACAGTTCACCTTACACCCACTTCAACATCATACGAATAAGCTGTTTGTTTCACCTAAGATAGACACTCCAAAACTAGACCAAATCAATCACTTAATTCATTTAAGCATTTCGACAACAGAAGAAGAGAAAGAGTCGGACGACACTTTAAATCAAACTTTCACCAAAATTGGAAGACAAATAAAGGATTTGAAATCAAATAAGGAAGATGTAGACTTAGATGCTCTATCCTATCACGACGTTCATCAATACGCCATCAGTTACGTAGCTGTGGCCATAGCAGTTGGAATCATCGTGGTCTGGCTACGCAAGCGTCGAGGAAGGCGATGCTGGTCGCTGAGCACGCGGCCTCAGGAGGAGCGCGGTGCGGTCGGCGCGGGCGACTCGGGCGCTATACGCTCGAGCGTGGACCGCCCGCCGCCGCCACCGCCCATCATCAGCGTTGTGTCTAGTGGTAGTGTGTGTGATGTGCCAAATGTGTCTTATCAGCCTAGTGTTAGTGATGGGCGTAATCTCGATAATGACACATACGCGAGTGTTAGTGCGCGAGTGGCTTTACCGAGCATTCGATTAAGTGCACGAAAAAAGGACAAGGCAACGTCGCCTCACAACAAAAGGGTATCATTTGGGCCCGAGTTACCTCAAGTGACTTCATAAACTTTATTTTTACTTTGTATTATTTTTTCTATTATCTCTTGTATGTTTCACTTAAACTACTAACCTTAGATTTAAGTTGACTTTGTATAAATCATTCTTGTAATCAAACAAGTTACTAACAGCATCATCTTTATCACAGCATCTTGTGCCGGCCCGGAATATGTTCGGTGCATTACATGTTACCGAACACCGTTATTGACGTCACTAGGAGCGCCGCCGCCGAGCGCGTGCGTTGGTGAACCACATCATTAAATTAGTGCATAATCAATTATCGTCGCGATCGGGTGCATTCATTTATCAGTTATCATTATCATCAAATTATAGATTTTAGCAATAAAGTATATCTTAATTATCAATCATTTGTTTTTATGTTCTAAACCGGAACAATCACAAAAGACCACCAGCTTATTTTATGTCTTATATATTAGCTTAGGGCTAAGCAAAAAGATTGCCTGTGTCTTAGGTACCTATCCAAAACAGTCAGGTTAGCGCTTACTTAACAATAAAACATTTACACAAAAACAACGACATACATAGTAATAGTAAATAAGGCAATAGAAATTATAAACATTTGTTGCTCTACTTATTTAGCATTATTTCTAACAAGGTCTTATAATTATGTAATGACTAATAGTAAATTTTCAGTGTCATCGTATGATTTCCCAGTTAGCCACTGTTGTATTGTTTTTTTACACATTACTTTATTCATGGCAGCGTTATCGCTAAAAAGCAAATTTTTTTAGGCAACCATTGTTTTGAAGTTGACAAAAATAAGTAAGAAATAGGCAGTGACAGTGATCGTATAGTAAGAACGTGAAACAAGCTAACGGAAGAAGTAATCTCAGCCCAAAATCGATGCCCTCCTTATACAAAAGCCGTGTTTCGATCTATTACCATGCAATTGTCATCAGTACAACAGACTGTTTAAGATAATTCGAAGTCAAAAATTCAAACTCAAAATATTTATTCGGCGTAGCAGTTGGGCTTATGTTCTTTCAATCAAACTAATACATAAAATTAAAATTAAAATGCTACAACGAACTGGACTCCTCCCAGCATAAGTTGTAGCTTCAAGAAACTGCAACTGTATTAATCGGCGCGCGAGAGCGTTCGGCAGCTCTCAGCGATCCGACGGCGTAGCGGCGGGCGCGGTGGGAACAGGTTCGGACCCCTGGGGGTCGACCGCCTAACTCTCTCGCTTTCGATCGCTTTGAAGGCGAGGCGAGGAGGAGGCGTCATCTTGTCATTTTGAAAGCAATATGAAAGCAATATCGAAAGCTATAGGCTATAGCTTTCGATATTATTCGATATTATATTACGATATTATATTAGAAAGCGAGGCGAGGGCCTCGCTTTCAAAGCGATCGAAAACGAGAGTGTTAGGCGGTTGGGGGGCAGGCCCGCCACACACCGCCGCACTTAGCATCGCGAAATCGCGACAGCTTAGGCACCGGCCGATTTACCTTACGGTCACGCGAATTGTTTGCAACAAATAATATTATACACCTTATAATACAGTCCACTTTTTACTAAAAGATCCCATCTGATACATCAAGAAACTGTAAATGTATTATTTTTGTCAGGTCCCCGGAGCCCAAGCGCAGATCGCCAGAGCACCGGCGGCCGCCGCCGCCCGAACCCAGGCGCCGCTCCCCGATACCGCCCAGGCGTAGATCCCCGATGCCCCGGCGCAGGTCGCCCGAGCCCCGGCTGCGGTCGCCCGAACCCAGGCGTCGATCTCCAATCCCGCGCCGCTCGCCAAACCCGCGTCGATCGCCAGTCCCGCGTCGCTCGCCAATCCCGCGGCGCCGCTCCCCGGACCCGAGGAGACCGGCTAGGAGACCGGACGAGCGGTACAGAGCGGATCATAGGTCAGTTACATTATTGTTTTAAAGACATTTTACGTTTTGCCAATAATAAAAAAAAACTAATTTCTTATTATTTTAAACCATTAAGCCAATCTGTTACCGCCTCTGTGGTCTAGTGGTTAAGACCACCGGTCTCAGAGCCAGGGGTCCCGGTTTCGATTCCTAGCTAGGATACATGTTCCTTTAGAGTCATGAGCAGTGGTCGGAGTAGGTATATTGATTTTAGATACTTGCGTCATGATATCATAACATGGACATGCATTTCTTCCGGAATGTACCGGAGTTTCCAAAAATTTGGTAAATAGAGTAATAAAATAAAAAACCATATGTAAGCAAACAAAATTGTTTATTGTTAATACAAATAATCATTATTACAGTTTTATTAAAAATAATTATTTTTAATCCTCATCGGTTACAAGTTCTACATTTTGATTTTCTGTCTCTATACAATTAAAATAAATAACTATAATTTTTTCAATATTTTCTAATTTTAAGCTATTTCTTTTAACATCTAAGATCCATTTGTAAGTGGAAAATGATCGTTCAACATCTGTAGATGTCAATGGAGCGAATTTGAAATAAAGTTTCTGATTATTTGCTACGCTTTTTTCAATACTCTCGCTGTATTCTCTAATTGTATCTAAATCTGGATTTCGTTCCATAACTGATTCTATTTTATTTTTTATATTCTCATTATTGCACTCGTTAAGCGTAGCCCTTACTTGATCAAATACTAAAAGTGAATCAGCTAGAGATAAATTTTGTTTTTGTAACTCTTTTAGGGCTAGTAGTATAATAGTAATTTTCTTCAATATATTTTAAATCATTTTCTAAATTTTGTTTTTCCAAAATGTTTTTTGCGTTTCGTATGGCTATAGCATCAGAACTGCTCAAGCAGGATAAAACTTCTTTTATTTTATCTAAATGTTGAGCGTAGTAAGATGCTGCCTGTAACCAAGTACCCCATCTGGTAATGACTGGTTGCGGAGGCAACGGTAAGTCAGGATATTTTTCTTTTAAAATGTTTACCCTACTAGGAGCCTTTAAAAATACTTTTTTAACATTTGATATAAGAATATCAACATCGTTGTATTCTGACCTTATCTGCTCACTTACACGATGAAGAGCGTGCGCCAAACATGTCACATGCTTCATTTCAGGTAAGTAATGTTTTAAATTTCGCCCTGCAGATAGCATGTACGCTACACTGTCAGTGCAAAGCATTAAAATATTGTCAACTTTCGCTTCAAAAGTGTTTTGCCATAAATTTTCTAGACATTGCAGTACAAATTGTGTTATTGTTTGTCCATTTACTGCTGTTAGCATTTTACAAGCAATCAAATAAGGCCGGCCTGCACTATTACTAGGATGCAATGGTTTTATTAGGAAATTGACTATGTATCGACCAAAAATGTCTGTTGTCTCATCCAGCGATATCCATAGTTTCTCATTTTTATTAGTTTCATAAATCGAATTGATTTTATTCCTATAAAACTTCTCCAAATAAACTTTTCGTAACTGTGATTCGTCAACCACTTTACGATTGGTACAAACGCAACAACAAGTACTGCACATATATTTCTGAAAAAACTCTTTGAACGCTGGATTTTTCATTTGCGACCAAGGAATATTGCATAGAATCAGGAACTTAATGAGGTCGAAGTAAAATTCCTCTTGCGGTCTCTTAAATTTTCCTTGATGTACAGCGCCTTCAATGTGTTTGGTAATGTTGCCTCTATTCACAGCTTTCAAATGACTTTCACACTTTGTACAGTATATAGTGCCACTAGCGTTATCGTAAAGTAGCTCAGGATAGTGCAATAACCACTTTTGCACTGTTTCAGCCTTGACCTTTGCCATATTTATTTATATCTCACCTAAAACAATGATTTAAATTTACAATATATACATACACAACTGTAAAGTCGATAATGAAATTCTGTTTCATATAAAGTGTTTTTTTTAACTGAAGCGGTGATAGCCCTGCGGTGTGCGTACCAGACTCTCATGCGCTGTGATGATTGCTATAAAGTGATTTTTTTAACTGTTTCCAAGTTCTAAAACCTTCTTAAATAGTGAAAATAATTAAAACTTACCCGTACAAAAACAACTTCAAATGGGCCCAATCCAAGAGTAATAAATCGATGTCCGTAGTTATAAGCCAAATTCGTCGTTTTAAGTAGATTTCAGAAGACAGTAAACAAGCCAGGGTCAAGTCAAGATATTCACAACACATAAAATAAGCGCACTCCACGAACCGAAATAAGTGAGTGAGTCACTTGGTCTGGATGTCGGTGCGAGCGCATTGTTTTCGAACAAACAGTCAATGAGTCATCCTGGATACTTGATTCTAATTGGTCAGATGCGTTGAGCATAGAGATAAGAGGACAAAAGACCCTGTTTGCCGGATGTCGTGTGTTGAAATGAATATTATTATTATATCATTTTATACATGCTTAGGCTTTTACTCCAACACTTTTACTACAACAAGGTTTTTACACACCAGTCATTTTTTACTATTAAATTCTGGTCATCTACGCCACTAGCAGCATAGCGTTGAGAGTATTGATACATTTTTAACTAGTTTCATGTAATAATTTCGATGTTTCGGTATTTTTATCATAATAATCCGGAAACTCGGAGGAGTATCCATATTAACATATACGTTTGATGTCAGTGACCTTAATTCAATATACCTACTCCGACCACTGGTCATGAGCATTAACATGTATAATTTCACTTTTGACTAGTTTTGACTCTTATTCCCTTGTGTTTATTATCTTCAAAATATGTCGCCATTAAAATCAATGTTTGTAGCATTGATGTGTTCCGGCAGTTGGAGATAAGATAGCCAGTGCCTCAGTAGCTGAGGATTCCGGGTGAAGTGCGCTTCCACCTTCGTCCTTATCATCACTTAACATCAAGTAACATGAAGGTCAAGTCTATACTAATATTATAAAGAGGAAAGCTTTGTATGTTTGTATGTTTGCAACAAACAAACTCAAAAACTACTGGACCGATTTAAAAAATTCTTTCATCATTAGAATGCTACATTAGCGCTGAGTAACATAGACTATATATAAAAAAATGTCCACCCGTGCGAAGCAGGGACGGGCCGCTAGTAATCTATATAAATAAAAATGAATCGCTAAATGTGTTGCTAATCGAAAAACTCGAGAACGGCTAAACCGATTTGGATGATTTCTTTTTGTTGTGTTTGATGAAGTCTGAGGAAGGTTCTTATGGAGAGAAAAAACGTAAAAAATACGAGGAAAATAGTAAAAATAACAATATACGGGACTGAGACGTGGTCGCTCACTATGGGCCTTATCAGAAGGCTCAAGGTCAAGAGCAATGGAGAGGGCTATGCTCGGGTTTTCTCTGCGAGATCGAATCAGAAATGAGGAGATCCGCAAAAGAACAAAGATAACCCACATAGCCCGAAGAGTTGCTAAGCTCAAGTGGCAGTGGGTAGGGCACATTGCTCGCAGGACTGATGGCCGCTGGGGCGGAACAGTCCTCGAGTGGCGACCGCGTACCGGAAAGCGCAGTGTGGGCAGGCCTCCAACAAGGTAGACCGACGAACTGGTGAAGGTCTCGGGAAGCCGCTGGATGCGAGCAGCACAAAACCGGTCGTTGTGGAGATCCTTGGGGGAGGCCTTTGTCCAACAGTGGACGTCTTTTGGCTGAGATGATGATGACTAAAGTTAGACACTGATTAAAACAGATGCTGTCACTTTTTAGCAAATATTTTTAGTCACAATTTTTTAAACACATATTTAGACATTGTTTAACTTGAAACACTATTTTGTAGTTCAAGGATATATTTTTTACAGACCACTGCCACCCCGTACGTCGCTGGACCGAGGCGATCGCGGCTACTCCCCGCCGCGGTCCGGCTCTACTAGGACTCGATCCCGCAGCCCCATTAACAGGTGACTTATTAAACTGTTATTCAGTGCCCATTAGGTTACTCCAATATTACACTGAGGCCCGTTGTCCACGATAACGCTACTCAACGATGATGTAATAGTTAGAATAAATATTATTAAAATTTATAATTTAAGAATATTTGTTAAATATTATTAAAAGTATCTGGAATCCAGTGATTAGCTTATGTAAAGACCGCAAAAAGAACAAAAGTGCCGTTTCGCGATCTGATACGGTCAGTGTAGTGTGTCGAGTACAAATTCGAGTGAATAGTGACTCAGGAAACAGTGGTACGAGTATCGAGCGCAAAAAACGACTAAGGAAGAGGGTAGATCGTTTTGTCTGCTCATAATCACCCACCCGCAATAACTTCAGTACATCCGTGATCATGGCGCATGCAACTGTGCCGAAATATCGGATACTCAAACACAACAAAAAACATGGTAATAATCCCGTTAATAATATTTATTCTAATGTAAGTGACCATGATAGTTTAAAAAGTTATGATGTAATAGTTTGT